>WBNH01006630.1:0-82441 GCA_013401255.1 Urocolius indicus | reverse complement strand
CCCCCCCAAAATCCTGGCTCAGACAAAACTACTACACTAGCTGTATTTAATATGTGTTATTTATGGTGTTTTAATCCAAGTAGGCCCATATTTTAACCAGTTTTGTTTCTTAAATAGCCATTTCTACCTCTGCAAAGCGGATGCTTCTTGCATTTTACAGTTAATTTGGAAAAGTGAAAAGTAATTAAAGAATCAACTGCACATTTTCTGTTTGACATGTTTCTTTGTGTCTTTCTTCTGTGTTCAGCAGAATTCTTTGAACTTCAACCCACTACCTAGCTGAAAACTAGGCACACAAATGCAACTTGGTCTCTATTGCAATTTCTATTGGTGTATTGGCTAGTAAAGTTCTCAGTTCTCAGGGAAGACTATACATTTCAAGTGGAATACATTAGCAGAGCTAGTTATTTAGAGTTTGGAGGTCCACAAATATTTGTCAGAGTAGTGACCCACGTATCCTAGTCATTAGGAAGTAGCAAGGACAGAGATGACAATGGCACAGTGTCTTCCACAAATATAAGTACCTATGTCTGAGGCTTCTAGCTACAGGATTCTTAGATGCATCTTCTGGATTGAACAGATGACCTTTGCCTTTTTAATCTTCTAGTGATGGAGGCATCACTGATAATGTGGGAAATCTGACCACTACTGCATTTTGATCCTTGGCTTATTTGTTCTTTCTTATTGTGTCATTCTCTCTAAAAAATATCTACGTCTACACTGGATTGGAACTGCAAACGTGAGAGGCCTGAAAACAGGCTAAAAGTCATTCTCTACCTTTTGATCTTTCACTCTTTTAATTTTTAATGATCCCATTCAAAATGGAACAGCATTAGCAACAGAGATTAAGAAGTTCTCTGTCCCCTTTGCACATTGTAGCCTGTTTTCAAGGCAGCAACCTGAGATAATATAGCCATTCAGGAAAACAAGTGGTTTGTGCCCATGTCTCTGACATTCACGGGGAAAGGTCTAACTGTTTCACGTTTCGATAAAGTGCTCAAGTGCTCCTGTCTGTGCTTTGGTGAAGATGAGAGTGCTTGCTCTGCTAGGCCAACATCCACAGGCAATACAGCAGAATCCTTAGTTTGTGAACCATCATTATCAGGATGGCAAATAGGGGTTAAATTGCTTGGTGATGTCAAGACTTTGAGTTTCCATTTGCAAGAAGCCACCACAATCCACCATTACCTGTAAAAGTACATTCAAGTACCAAAATGCATGTTACTAAATTCATGCACACTGTGTGACTGTGTGCTGATGAAGTTGTGAGATTTTCAGACACCCAACTCTGCCTAAGTGGTTGTAACAGGTCTGACACGAGAGGTGAATTGTTGGTCTCAGTGGAGATATCTTTGTTCAAAAAATCTTGCAGTACTGTCCTGTCTTGGGCATCGGGCGCCTCTCTGGCAGTGAAGACCGGCCAAAGCTGTGGGCCCACAGGTGGGCCTGGCTCAGCAGGGATTGTGGCCAGGCTGGGCAGGGCTGTGGGGACCTGGAGAGCAGCCCTGCTGTGGCACGCTGGGGCAGGGACTAGCAGTCCAGGGGCCTGATGTAGGGCCCTGGGCAGGATGGAAGAATCCCCAGGAAAGGCTGGACAAGGAGAGGTGGACTGGTGAGTGCCCTCAGGGCTCTAACACTATGTCAATGGAAATTGCTTTCCATGTATTTTTTCTAAAGGGCATTTTATTTTGAGTATGAACACAAGGAGTATAATTCTGATTATTACCATTTCTAGATTTCTTAACTTTGATTTTCATGTAGTCATGTATAAAGAAGTCTTTTTTTTTTTCAGATAAGAACTATTATCTTGGAAAAAAAAAAGTGCTGTTTGGGAAAAGCAGAAATCAATCACTCTCAGGAATGCCCACTAATTCAGCTAGATGATGATTATATTCCACAATCAGCCAGCCAGCGTTTCTTATTCCTTTGAGACAATGGAAGACATAATTTGATTTTGGAAGAGTTTCAACGATAGCTTTTCACTCCTGTGCACTGGCAGCTTAGATTGGAATGTGTTACCGGACCAGAGTTTCTGGTTGTGGGGGATGCCAGCTAAACTGTTTGCTGTGCTACATCTCCCATGAGGTGAAATGCCATAGAAGCTGTGAGCTGCACAGCTGCCTTGGCATCTGCTTGCAGAGCTCACAAATCTGAAACAATGGACCAGAAATTGTCTGGCAATTTAAATATAATGCTCTGGCCATTACTAGTAATTAAAAATCCATTGGTGAGAGCCCAGAAGGTGAGGGAGACATGTGAAACATACACAGGTTTCCTCTCACCTGAGCAGACTAGGATAGGCCTAGAAATGGGTGTACATCTTTTTTTTCATGTGGACAAACTTTAAACTCCTTTGAAATCAATGGAAACATTCACATTGACATTAATGGATTTTGGATCAAATCCTAATTGCCACTATAAAACTTTTTATTGATGCCATACATTATTTGCCATGTATGTATTTTAATAAAGCATTCCTGAATGTACCATAGGGAATGTGCTCCTGAAAATGATTGTCTTTTTTGAAACTCTAACAAGTGTAAGCTTAGAATTAAATTTTACTTTATTTCTGAAAGAAGGCTTAAAGCACTGGTTGTTCTTATAGGGAAAAACAGAGAACTGTGCAAAAGTCTGTGGTTTTCTTTAGGGACAACCTCACATAAGCATTTTCTTTATTCTGATTCATATCATTCTCTCAACTCCGTCTTTGGTCTGAAACTCAAAGGGCAAACCAAAACTAAGAAACGTCACAGCTTGAGGGATCTGTTTTCATGTATTTTACATAGTTTGGTCACCAAATCAGATAGGCAAGTTTGCTCAAAGCATTGTCTAAATTAATACAAACGTTCATGAATGTCATAGTAAAGCTTTTTCTAAAAATGGGCTAAGTTTGAAGCTTACCCTGAAACTCTAAACCAGCCTAGTTTTATATGATTTCAGATTTTCTTATGAGTGTCTTGGAGGAAGAATTGTCTTTTCTGGTAAAACATCGGATATAAAGTGAGGAGAGCAAAGATGACTTGAGTAACTACAAAAAGTAAGTACCATTTCCTCAGTTTCCCTTTCACAAAATATACATAATAGTCACAGAGATGTCAAAAATCTCCGAATCCTTGATACTTTATGGATTTACAAGCCTTCAGGTCAGGATGCAAAATATGAATATAACTCAGAAGTACAGTGACTATTACAAGAGCTTTCATTTTCCACAGCATAGCTGTAAAGGTGAACTGTGATACCATTTTTCACTCCAGGAATAGAAGCGAACATGCATCTAACAACTCAGATTGCATCTGTACAGTTTTAAAAATTATATGGGAAGACAGAGATCCTAAGTAAGCTAGAAATTATCATTATCACAGTTTCAGACTGAGCTGTAACTTTCTGTTTGCTTGCTTTTGTGGTCTTCTCAACAGGGAACTCCCTATAAACATTGGCACACAACTAATGGCAGTTTAAAATTCAGTGGCTGAAGCAATTGATGCTCCTGCTGTCTTCCATAGGCATCTGCCTGTGGCAGGGGTGGCTAAATAGCTTGTGAATCGGCTCCTGAACCTTACAGTTTAGCATAAACCAAAATCAATGTTGGTTTACCTTAATAAGACAAGCTGTAAGCTGTGGTGGTTTAGAGCTGATTCATGAGCTGTTCAGTTCCCCTCTGTTAGGAGGTGGCAACCTCTGGGAGAAGTCTGGTAAACTCTATAAGGATTCCTGGAAGAATAGCAGCCAAGACGTCAACCCATTCAGTTTAGTTTACCATCATTTACAGCAAGCTGTAGATCTTTGGCTATAATATTCTTTTAGGTGAGATCAAAATTAGGACTTCTGCCCATGGCAAAGATTTATGGCTTAATGCATTTTCCCAGGGACTCTCAGTTTAGATCAGCATCTAGCCTTGAATCTCAGGGACAAAGGTAGAATTAATCAACAATCAACCAGCTTTACTATTTACTGATGGAAAGAAAATATTATGGAAAAGATAAATGTCAAAACAATAATCAGTCAACAGTATGTTTCACTTGCCAGATATTGCCCTTCTGCAGGAGTGCTTGGCAGGTGTCATGTACAGGTCTGTCACCTTTGTCCATGGTGGATACGTCAGTGTTTCAGATGAAGCCTATTTCTGTTTGGTTGGGATTTTTTTATTGCCAGTCTTTCTTATCAGTCCTATAGTTTTTGAAATCTGTGTCCAAACTTCACTTCTGCCACACTTTTTAAGAGGCTGTGCTTTTGTAGAGCCTCATGATACCAGCAGCTCCCTGGGAGAGCATCTACCTCAGCAAAACATTCCTCTTCTTTTGTTCATAGTATCTTTTAGATTTTCCAGATACACAAAGCACCAGGCAGCCTGCTGTCTCCTTCAGAAGAATCTTCACAAGGTTATTCCAGTAGCAAAGCCAGAACCACATCTCACTGCCCTGTACTTTCTTGCAATGCTTCACCTTTAATTGTTTGAAGACAGAAATTGCTTTCTTAGTTGGCCTTCTGCAGCCAATGTGACTGTTAGAGCAACTCTGTATAATGCCTGCTTTCCACATGATATCATCAATTTAAAAGGCAAAATATGTCTTTGCACAAATAAACTATTGTATCTCTTCTATCCCTTCAGCGAACAGATGATAATGTGTTATAAATTTGACTTGTCTGTCAGCTTATGTATGTATGTATGTATGTATTTATTTATTCCTTTGGTAGCAAACAGATTTGGGCTTTTTCTTGACTTTGTCCCTGGATCATCTTCTTTATTCCAGCCCAATCTGTTGTGCACTTTTTTCCTTCCAGATATGTAAGTGTGTGCCTTAGTCTCTCGCTTCACAAACTATAACTCATAGACCATTAGTTGATGATGAATTGAGATGCTATTAATCAGACAGAACTGTTCACTTCCAGAAACCAAATATCTAAACTATCTTCAAAGACAAAGCACGTCAGATACCTATCTGGTATTATTTCCTGTGTAGCTGTAGACGCTGTTATAACATCTTGAGAGTACCCTCTATGCAGTTGTGAGGAAAAGCAGGTATGTATGCTCCTTGCATGAACTCTGTTAAGATGTCATCCAGTTAAAAGCCAGAGTTGCTAAAATTCCAAGGCAGTAGTTGAAAATGCAGCCCTCTCTATATTGGAGCATATTTTAATCTGGTGATATAGTGTCCCTCAACCTCTCAAAATATGGTATTTTTGAGTATGCAGTCTTCCTTTTTAGTCTGAAGATTTCATGGGTGGCCTTGGTTCATGCTTTTAACAGGCCTGCAAACTTATAGATGAGATTCTAATGTACAGTAGTAACAACCTCATTAATGACCAACTGCAGAAGTGAAAAACATTTCTAGAATAGCACTAAGGGAGAGAGTTTGATTAAAATAGTAGAACTGTCAGGAGAGGATCTTTTATAACTAATTATAATATTATGGGGTTATATGGGTAATAGACATGATATAAACTGTATCAGTTCTGAGCTGTGTTGATCTGAAGGGCCAAAACAAGGGTAACTGCCTTAGCTTTTAATTACTTTCTTGAGCACTACCCAACACAAGAGGAGCCTTAACTTTTGGGAGATTCTTTTCTCCCTTCAATGTACTGATCAGGAAACTGAACATGCCAGCAGTATTAGCAATGAAAATAATGAGAACACTTGTCTCTTTGGGTCTTTTCCTCTACTGCTTTTCAGACAATACCTGTGTATTCTGAATGATGCAGGCTGTAATTTTACAACTTACCACAAATGCTTTGGTCCAAGGCACAGTTTAAGTGCAGAACTGGAGAGCTTTGATAAACCAGTCTTGCTAAGGAGAGAGACATTGTGAAACATAGAGAGTTTCCTTTAACTTTGAGCCATAATAAAGTCAATTTACATGCAGAACAAACAACTATATTTCCAGAATCAGTGTTTTGGAAGACCCACAGAGTAAACACAGGTCAAGAGGAGAATTGCTTGAACAAGCTAACCCTAACTATCTTATGGCTAATTCATTTATCGTGTCTCCTTCAACATGCTTTTTGGGGGGATTGTTTCTGTTCTGTAAAAGAAATATTTTTAGGTTTAGAAATGAGATATACAAACAAAGGGCACATGAGTCATTTCAAGCTGAAAGAGACCAGTTTTGGAAATGCGATATGGCAAGCCTTAACCGTGCTTGATTCAGCTGGGTAGTATGCCATTCCTTGGGGAATACTTCAAAGAATGACGCAGAGCAGCAGCAACTGGGAGGATACAGACAATTCACACATAATGCATGCTTTCACACCCTTGTCTCAGATCAGCAATCCCAGATGGTGATCACCCAGAAGAGTCTCAATCTTTTTATAGCCAATACTCTGCAGTCACACAAGTGGTTTAACACAAAAACTTTGTAAACTCGGATGGGATTGACATTACTTTCAGTAGGCTAAGCACTCTTCTACATTCACTTACTGAAGGAAGTTAGTACGATCACTGAGGGACAATTCATACCTCTGCAACTAATGACTGTACAAAGTGGATACAAGGACACATCCTTAAATGCTATTGCTGGAGGAATCTGGGCCTATGAAAGGACAGCAGTAAGGTTATAAGAATATAACCATTGATTACACCAGCATAAATCCAGATTAATTTATCTGACTCCATGATGTGGTTTAATCCCAGCCAGCAAATCCAAAACTTATCCCTGTGCCAGCTACTAGGAAGAAAATTAACCCTATCCCAGCTGAAACCAGGATATTTCATCAGTTATACATCATCATAGTTAACACCAGAATGGTACTCTCAGTAAAGAAAATAGCAGAGTGATTTTGGCATCTCTTTCACCAGAGTGAAGCACTCAGCTTTGCTTCCAGTAGGAATCAGTTACCAAAATTTGTTTCTTCATGTAGGTTAAGCCTTAGCTTTTTTTTCACCTAACTTGATCTCAAGTCTCTTGAGAATGTGTTAAGACAGCAGAAATAGCTGCAGACTAGTGTCTAGTCTGACTATTCTGTGAAGTCAGTTATGGAGGCGGTAAAAATAGAAAAGGTATGAAAAAGAAGAGGATAATAGTTCTTATTTTCTATCATTTTTTTACAAACAAAATATTCAACAACTTTTTACTCTTAGCTGCCACTCAGTACAGCCTGGCTGTGGTGGATTTGATCATCTGTATTACTGTGCAACATGATTCAAAATTATTTTCTACTCTGGTAGAAAATGGGTCTGTTCATATCTTACAGTGGGTAATGTTCACCTGGCATGGGCTATCCTCTTGGTGTAGCGACTCTAGCTCCATGTTAAACCACTCTTTGGCAGAAGTTGTTGATCACAGCACCATGATAATATGAATCTCTTCCTCCCAGCTGTGGAACCAGTGTAGCTTTCCCAACCTAAACCATCTTCACGTGTAAAGACACACTGTGTCTTTACTTCCATTGAGAGGTCTCTGAAGCACAATAATTCCTGATAATGGAATGCACATGTTAAACAGACTATTAATTATAACAAACCTCATTATCAAAGAAAACTATTACTAAAGCATCAGATTTTTTGCATGAAAACAATGATATTCCTCCACCATTGTCTGGTCCTTCTAGAATGCCTCTCCATCCTGTATGCTGTCATTTAAAAATAATTCTACAGTAAAAATACTTTAATAACTTGTAACCTTTTTCTAAAATAATTCCATTTAAAATTCTATTTTAATCACTTTCTCACAGCAGAGAGAAGATATTAAACTATGTAATTCGTATTCATGACGACAGCCATCATTGCATCCAGACAATGCTGGGAAAATTTTGTGAGACAGAGATAGGAAAATCAATTAAAATGAAACTTTTGTTTACAGAATTCTTCTTGTTGGATCTTAATATCTGGACATATATCACACATGTATAAGCTATTTTGGAATTAGTTAAAATTATTTGTGAGAGTCATCAAAAAATAAATTAGTCTGAAATTTGAACTTTAGGGATTAGATTAAGCTGCCTTCTCTGTCCCCTTTGTGAAGTGCAAAAGGGGAAATTTTGGCTAGAAATGCGCTTTGTTTACAGAAAGCCAACATGAGAGAGCTGTGGACAGATCCACTTTGAAATTTTAACAAATGTCATCAGTATTCTTTTATTCAGATTAAAAAATGCTTTGGAGGCAAAAAATTACAAGCATTAGAAAAAGCAGCAAGGAAAATAGAAGTAATTTCCAACTTACCACAAGGCAGTTATTATTGTGACTGCTAGAATTACATTATTTAGCCCTCCATTCTCCTCTTGGGTGCTCTCATTGGACTTGTTTTATTCTGCCCATGCAAGTAATGTTGGGATAATCAGAGCTCATATTTTTACACTGCAAAAATTAATTGAACTGTTTAAAACAATCAGCCAGGCCAGGTATAGTTATAGCAGGGGATCCTGAACTGCTTATTTAAGTGCATCTCCTTTTTTGGTTTATGGTAATGGCTGTATTCACTGGTGTGTTCTGGGAGAAAAGGGAGTTAAAGGCACAGATGTAAAAGATACTGAGCCAAATCAGATATCTTTACTAACTCAATAGTTGGACAAACACACTTTGCCAGTAGTAAAGATTTGAAGATCTGGCCCATAACAATCCTTACAATAGCAGACAGTATTTTGTTCTTGGCAGAGCACCAAATCTAATTTACTCTGAGTTTACAGGAGAAAAAAAAAAATAAAAGAAAAAAGTGTTCTGGCTGCCATTTGTTACAGCAGCTCATCGAGTAGTGAACTGCCAGTCTGAACAGCAGCAAAAGAACCAAATGAGGAGCTCTCTGCTCTGCCTTTGTTGGTGCTGGTGACGTCAGGAAATCAGTCTCCTGAGGACAAACAGCCAGCACAGCAACCAGCCTTTGTTCTACTTTTCTTTTCCCCTCCTCTGGCACATTAGCTTCAGCAGACAGATTTAAATGTTAACAAAACACTAGTGTTTACACGTGTTTTCCACTTCATCATCAGAACTGAACAACAATAACCCGGAGCCCCTTTGCTGCCTTGTCTTGTGTGCCGAGGACTGCAGAGCCATATCACCATGACTTCATGCTAAGAGTGCCTGCAGATGCCATGCAGCGGGAGACAGGGCTGTGATACTGTATACAACGATTCCTTGTAGCTGGGGCTCACAATCAGGGAAGAAAGGCTTTGCAGTCAGTACAGAAATGCAAGAAGCCAAAGTCTGTATATTGCCCTTGAAAATCTGCCCAACCAGTCCATGGGGGGGCACAGGGAATGGCTGCTCTTCTAAGCAGTAATAATTTTCCTGTAGCAGCCTACACACCTACATATCCCTCAGGACCAGGGCAGCAGTGGGTGAATGCTGGCATAAAACTCAATGGGGTTATTGTGAGAGTGCAGGTACCATATATATGGCACAGGTATCCTGTGCTTGAAGAGAGAGATATCCCTTGCCTTCATTGTTTTATTTTGAATAACACTGCCATTTTTGAAGGCTGATGTCTGAGTTCTGAAAGGGTGCTTGCAGGAGCTCTGCCTGGAGGCAGGGTGCAGATGATCAGCCACTCCCAACAAGATGATGGCTTCAGCTCTTCAATTCCTGCTGTACTCCTGCAGGCAGTACAGAGCAGCCTGGTTTGACAATCACCATATAGATCCAATCGTTATTGAAGGACCATCTCACTTCCTCTAAAAATAAAGTAAAAACCCTATAGATTTCAATCGTGTTTCTCTAGTTTTATGTCATCATCATCAATTCCAAAATATGGCATACCACCCTTTTGCTATTATGCTTTTTATTATTTGGCACATGTATTTTTAAGGTGAGTCTCTCTATAGTCTTCCCACTGATTTCCAGTATTGGCTAGCATCAGTTTTCATTTATGTGCAGCTGCTCACTTGAAAAGATAAATAACCATGGAAGCAAGAAATATTGGAGCAATGCACATCCCAAATTGACTTGAGAAGACAGAGTTTAAAAAGTAAGTAACAGAGAAGGAGCTCCCTGAGAGACGAAAACAATGAGGTGATGAAAGGTCTCATCATCTGTGGCTCTTCCTGCAAGAGCTTTCTTCAATTCCCCCATAGACACATCAATATCTCTGAAAAAAGAAACACTTTGATCCTGGCCCGCTGCATTCAAGTCAGGCTACCTTGGTTGTGGTTTGGAGGCACATTAATTACTTTGCCATTGGTATGGCATATAGTAATTTTTAGTCAAGTATAAAGATCTAATACATCTAATACAGAAGAGGTGAAGATTTATTTGTGCACCCACTAAATTATAGCACACTTGCAATTCCCTGCTGTAGAGCTCTCTTTTTTCCTTTTTGGCCTTGTACTATATAATTTTGGCTGGGCAGGCTTCTAAGTCTGTATTTGCTATCAAAAAGGCAGCAGCTCCCACTGAAGCAACTCTAACTCTGTGGTCAGAATCTTTATGTCTAATGGTAGACTGGAAGCTGCTGGTAGCCTTTGAAGTACTACTGTCAGCTATAGAAGTTCACTTTGGTTGGAGGCTCTTGGACCTGAGATTTCCCTTCACCCCCTTTTTCTTTGCTAAAGTATGTGGGAGATGCGCTGTTTTCTCATAGCTCTCAGAGGGAACAAAACTTCAGTCTTATAAACTACCTTGAGAAAGAATTCCGAGCACCTAAATTGTCAAATTTGGTTCCTTAAGTCTTCATATTATTGGATGTGGTTTGAATAGTTCCCACAGTCACATTTTCATGACATAAGGTTCTCATTTGGCACCATTCATATATTTATGTTAATGCAGTCTTGCTAAGTGACTTAGTGTATCTTTGTATTTTGAAGCCTTCAGATGAAAAGGAAAAAAATGGTATTCACTTGTTTTATTAGCACTGTAATCAGATTTTCATAGAGTTCCACAGTAACAGGAGAAGCTTGAAAAGTAATTAAGAGATTCTCCAGCACAGCAGGGTTTTTTGTTAAAGGAGAAAACTAATTCAGACTGTAGTTTGCCGATACAAGAGGAGTTAGGGCTTGAGTCCAAGAGACTCCTAATCTTCAAGAAAAGTAGCAGCTCTGAAAGCCATGGGGAGGGAGAGGTCATTTATATACTTTAGTTTTCCTTTCAAAGAAAGCAAACTATTAGGAGCTTATCTAACAATTAAAACATCTGCTTCACAAAGGAAAGCACATGTCAGCTTGCATTACCTTGATTGAAAGGACACATTTTATCATATAACTTAATTTGGAAATATAAAAAGTAGTACATTAATTTGCTTTGGTAAGAAACGCAGTTATTTCCAAAGATTAATAACAGACTATACATATGCCTTTGAGAAAGCACCCGACCACATAAACTGATGGTTTCCAAAGGCACATTTATTCAGATTTAACTAGATCTCGTATACCCTGCTGTATGCAAGGCACTTGTAAGTCATACCGAAGATTGTGGTGTTCAGTTTTGATATTATCACAAAGCACTGACATTTTCAAAACTGTGAATCTTCTAAACTACATTTTTTTCCTGATGCAGAAATAGATGGTAACGGATGGCTGACAAGTAACTCATTTGTAAATCTTTGCTATCTCCTACTATCTCATGCCTCCCTTGTTACTGCTTTCCCTATCTCATCTGCCCTTTTCTGTGGCTAGCTGCCACCTCTCCTACTGCTTTGATTCTGCTATGCACACGTAGGTTTCGTTAATGCTTTTCAGCAGCTGTGCTTGGCTTCAAGCTTTTATTTTCTAACAAAAAGGAACTGTGAAAAACTGCTTTAATAGAAAAAAAAATGGTGCAGCCTCCTGTGCTAAATAAGGTACTGAGATAATTCAGAATGCAGTTTAATTTCTTTACATGCAATAATTACTTTTTAAAATGGGCATGTGGCTTAATCTTTTTATGATGTATGATAATGGAGAAGTTTTATATGATTCACTTACGAGTGATGATAAGGATGTACATTGTAGATTACTGCTCTATCACCATATATTTGAAGAGAGCTCCCTTATGGTAGTATAATGATAATGGGACTGATTACCTTGTCCTAAAATCCACTGGAATGCATTGTTTTAGGGCATAATACAGAGATTTTTTTCTCCTGTGTACTTCATTATTGCTCTTAGGAGGTAGGAAGACTCACCTGTATCATGGAAGGCACTGTCCTCAGCAATTTTTGTCCTGGTCCACACCAGAAGCCCCCTGCCAAAAAGCTGTGCCTTGGCTCTTACTTTCCCATCACTCTTTAGGACTGAAAGAAAGGAGAAATAGATGGAAAGAAGCAGAAAATTAGAATGTAGGGGAGGTCAGTGGGACACCAGCGTGCACCCACTTGCAGCTTTTGTTTCCTCCCATGTCAGCAAAAACTGCTCCTCAAGCATGTGGCATTTCCTACAGGAATGTGCGTGGCTGCGCCAACACAACTGGGGTCATATGGACTGAAATTTGTAGATTTAGAACAGCTCTTCACACCTAACAAATGTATTTTTAACCTGCAGTACCCAAGAAATCTGTATCGAGGAAATGCGTTATAAAATACTAATAGAAACTGAAGAATGAGCAATGATTTTGTCAGAAAGGTTTATTTGAAAAGTAAACCAAACCAGACAGTTGAGAGTTGCCAAACATCTTTCAGGAGACACTTAGCACAAATGTTGGACCACAGCAGGATCAGTCATTAAGACTAAGACTCTGTGATTCTGTGTGAATATGTGATACAGCACCATCAGGACTGTGTTTACACATGTAACACTCTTAAAATCTGCTTCAGTTACAACTGTAAAACTGCATCCAGGCCATCTTTCTCTCACCTGCCTTGGCCTTCTTGTTGTTTGGTTCAATGATGTCTATTTGGGTTGTAAGTCTGAAATGTTGGTGCCACCTAAATTTTACAGGCTACTCAGTTTAGCTCAATTTGAAACATTGAAGTTTTTCCAGCCAGAATCAAACATCAATGCAAAATGCATGAAGGGAGAACATAGAGTAGTGTAACCATCCTTTGTCACACAGGCAATGATGTGTGTACTTTGCCAGGAGGCGTTAAGAGGAGCTCCATCTCCCTTCACTTCTCTTCCTTTCTAGCCTGCAGAAATTCCTGCCATGCTGCTCTGCTGCAGAACTGTGTTCCCTGCAGTCCCAGAAGGAGATTTCTGCTGGTAGCACTGCAGAGTCAAGCTGACAGTCTTGAGTATTAACATTTTTAGTGATGTTTTGTTCTTTCCTGAAGTCATCAGCTCCAGATGTTCTAAGACTGTGCGGAGAATCTCAGATTTATATACACCCTGAAGCAAGGTTTGAAAAAGTGAATCCTGCAGTTCCAAAATTCTTAGTAAAAGCACCCACCCCTCATTCACCAGTGTCAAGCTTTTCAAGTCTAAATGGTGATTTTTTTTTTTCACTATTTTTGAATTCTCCAGGATAGCAAGTTGTGTCACTATGACTGCTGCCTGTTTAGGGAGGTTTGGGTCTAAGGTTAAATCAAAGTTTGTAGGCAAGAAAACTAGTTCTTCTTTTGCAGTGTCTTTTATTTATTACTGTTTTGCATCTGTTCAGTTAACTCCTAATTGCAGAGTTGATTTAGGGGGAATTCTCACTAGAGGCTATTTTATATGACACAGAGAAGTGCTGGAAAGAGGCCAGGATTTTGCTGACATAGTCTTATGCCCTAATTTGCAAAAATCTATCTTTGCTGGATTTGAGGACTTTGATTTGAGGAGTCTGCTGTTTCAACACAGTGATTCACACACTAAAAAAAAAATCCAGAAGTCATGAACACATGAATTTGCCAGGAGTTCAGAGTATCTTTTGAGTGCCCAGAGCTCACAGTAAATTTTCAGCTGACTGGTTCAGAGGTTTTCACCTTCCCTACCTTCAGCCATGTACTATTCATTCCAGGAAGACCCAGAAATTTTGTAATAATGCTTCTTCTGTGTTCTTGAAAACTACATACCAAACCAAATGATTGTGATATCCTTCATTCCAATTATTTTTAAAATATACATCTTTCTTACACGAAAAAGGTAAAGTCACACAAATGATAGCCTTTGATTGACTGTTTTTTATTTCCTGCCCATAAATTTATGACATAGCTCAGAGCCAACATAAGTGAGAAGCTGGTATAGCCTAAGGAAAAGGACCAGGCAGCAAATAGTTGTATGCTGATATTACTGCTGGAATGAAACTATGTTGTACAGAAATGACTACCACGTGTGAAGGAGAGGAAACTGTCTGTGGAGGAAAACTGTATTTGTGCATCCCGCAGTGATGGTTTGTGGAAACAACAGAGTGGTCTTTAAAACATCCTGTTAATTTGTTGTGCTCTCAGGTAATAGCAGAACACTTGGTACATAGTGAAGGTATATTGGAATTGAGACTGGCAAATTTTCCTGTTCTCCACTGTTTCTTTGTTTATCCTGTAACTGGTTTATGCAGTATTTGCTATCCTCTCCTGTCCTATCCCTCTGTCTCCAGGGATCACACAATCTGTGTACAAGGTACAGAGGGTGAGGAATTGCACTGTATCTCTTCTAGTCTTCCTACTGGTGATGATGGCAACAAGCACCTCACACAAACTTCTATTGGTACCACCTGGATTGAAGCTCCCTTAGGGAAAATGCACTATATATCTGAAGCTTGGTCCTTAATTTTTCTGTATAAAAGTATGGCAGTTTCATTCATGTTAGCCCTTCAGATTCTGTGTTGACACAGTTATTTAAAGTCAACTCCTCACAGACCCACAGTAAGTGAATCATATTTTAAACTCCTTTATGTATTCAGCTTTGTGCTGTAACTTAGTTATATTTGGTCAGTGTGGTATTGTTTAGAATCATTAAGAAATCAGGTCAGTGAATGGAAGTGTTCAGGTTCATTAAGAAAACAGATTTTCTTTTATTGTTTCAAAATTTTAATATTAAACCTTATCATATGCATAACAGCATGATACATATTAAACAAACAAGTTCATACTGAGTCAAATAATTCACATAATTTTTAGCAGGTCTTTTTCCTAGTTGCAACACATTTTTTTTTAAAGAAAAAAACCAAACAAACTGCAGTGTAATCTCTTTCTTAAATGCTGCAGAGGCTTTTTTTTTTGTATTTGAGAGACTTGGGAAATCTTACTGTCTCTTTACAAGATATATCTAGGGATAATCTAAACCCAGAGTTAATTAATGTAATGTTTATCATTCTGATGATAGTAGTATTTACCCACTCGTAGCCCTTAGCTGAATAAATCTATTAGTGTGATGTGTTATTACATTCTGTTTCCACCTAGGCCTAATCCACCATGTTTTTATAAATCCTTTTACTTTCTGCGTAGCAACCTTGATTTAAATAGGAGTAGGTTTAATCAAAGGTGCAAGTGTTTACTGCATATAATGAAGACAGAAAACATTAATACTGTTTTTGCTAAAATGTACCTCTGACATTGTCCCTTTTCCACAGCTGTCAACCTACAACCCACAATCAACATGATTTTCTTATCACTTTGCCTCAAGTTATTTAAGCATAGCCGTACTGAATATTTTACAGTTCATATGAGTTCATATGTAAATAAAAATATGCTTTAAATAGCCTTCTTAAATTATCAAGTAAACACACGCCTAAATGGAGAATAAAGGAATAAAAGAAAAACCAGTCAAATAGTTATGTGAAACAACCAATCAACTGGATCTCCAGCATAGACAGAAGGTGCAGGAGGGAGTTGAGGAGATAAACAGAGGAGGATCAAATTGCCTTTGTCCCTGTCTTATTGCTTCATTGCAGTGCACTCCTAAAGTATGTTTCAGTGGGCACTGAGGAGTCCTTTTGCCTCATCCCTTCCAAACTTAGTTAAAAATAACTATGATTTATAAGGTTATATCAGCTCTTGGTCACTCCCAGTTCTGAGTCACTATACAGCTCAACCAACCTCTGCAACTGAGGCGTTGCTACAAGAAGAGGCTTCAGTTGCAAAATAACACAATGGATGCCCATACTGTAACCTTGCTTTCAACGAGAGTGCCAGTGGCAAGGGGATTCTTCTTCACTTTTGTGGGCCAGGAGTGCCAAGAGGCTCTTCTCACAGCTTCTATGGGATTGATAGGAGGGCTCTTTGCTGTAGCAGCAGTCTTTTTTTCTGGAGAAAAGCCTCTGGAAGGAGGGGAGGTTGTAGATAAACCTTCCAGTCTCTACCCTCTCTAGGGCAACTGGCTTAGACTTGCTGCAGAGCTTGTCACGTACACACTCCTCCTGAGGGGCTGTTGACAGGATCCCAAGAGCACTTTGTTAGCACATTATTGAGCTTCATGGCACACTTCACTTTTCCCAAAGCTCATGGTCCAGACTGTCTGTTGGTGCAGGTAGATATCTCTGCTCAGACCTATGGTGCTGCTGAGCTATTTAGAACAAAATAATGTTTTATCTAAAGTGACTAAATCCATACAAGTTTTATGAAAATTGACCTTTTTTTTTTTTTTTTTTTTTTTGTTGGATAAGTTTCAGGAAATAGCTTTTTGCTTAATGACTGGTTTGAATCCAGGCCAAATTGGTGAGTCTGTAAGTCTGGACTGAGCAAATAATTTCGAACAAATTATTTATTCAGTGAAGATAGCTGCTTTTCCTCACTAGTTCATAGTTCATGGACAGACTGTGAAACTCTTTAACTTACTTGTAATTCAAAGTTATTCATACATTTCTTCACATAATAATTCTTGGTCTAAAACTATTCACGAAAATATTATCCGTGCCTGTCATGAAGGGACACAAAGGAATGGAAATTATGTCTGATCCAGAATCAGCTGGGAAATTTTGATGGATATGCTTTAATGTGAAGAAATTCTTCACTATTCAGTGAATGTGGCTGATTTCCCTCAATTCTTTTTTTTTTTTTTGACACTCCAGTTTTTCTGGTGTTTGACCAGCTACATAATTCATAGAGAATTTCCCTCTCATCTGCCCATCATTTTCTCAGCTCTACTGAAAGTCTTGCAGCCACACAGCTATTCTGAATGTAGTTATGGTCTTGTATCATTTTCTTGTAAGTAAGTACACTGGTGATGAAACCACAAATACTGTGTTAGGGCCACTGTTGCAAAGAGGAGAAAAGGACATGGACACTTGCCTGTTCGCTTTGTATGAGAATTGGCACCTCTGGTATGAGCTGCAGTTAATAGAAGTTAATAGAAGAAGAGCACAAACATTTTGGTGTGAAAGGCAACACCTGCACCTGCTGTCCTGTGAGAACAAAGCAAACAAGCAGTACTATTTAGCATCCCTTAGCTGCTGACAGAGAAAGTTGAGAAGAGAGACCTATTGTTTCCAATAGGAAGAGCTCCTTTGGGCATTCCTCACTGAATCCTTCAACTCTTTTGCACAGAGGCTGGCACTGCCTGGGGTTTCTGCCTATCATCCCAGTCCAGGACATTTATTTAAACCTCCAACTGCCTTTCCGCCCATGTTAACATCATCACTTTAGTTAACCCTTTAGTTAACCACAAACCAAGGAAGCTGATTCCTTTCAACTGTATCAGCTTTCTTGCCTTCCCTCTTCACTATTCCCCTGCTGCACCCATCAGCCTTGTTCTATTACCTGCCTCATTCTCTTCTTTTTTGCTTTTCATGATTGATATCCGTTCTCTTTAGCCTTTCCTATTTTGTGGAAGAGGTTGCCTCTCCTGGCCTCAGGCAGTGTTCTTTGAAGGTCTGGCTTGTTCTACTCTTTCGTTCTTACTCCTTATTTTATATCACAACAGAGCCTCCAGCTGGTATTGATAATCACTGAAAAGGGAGTTCCTACCCAAAGGATTTAGAATGTAGGTGAATTAATTCCACAGGTTAAACAGAGCAATCTTTTTATGTACATCCATTGTTTAAAAGTGATAATTAAAAATAATTAAAATCTAACTTGGTTCTATCAGGATTATGAATGCTAATAGGCAATGGGCCATTTTAAAGATTTTTACTTTCATATAGGTTATTTTTATTCTGGCTTTGCAAGATTTTTAAACTTGTCTTCAGTGTTACAGAGTGGTACTAAACCCAGTTATCCTGGATCTTATCTTTATTTTAAAATGTGTTATTCTTTCTCACTCAGTTCTTCCCCCTTGGTTCTGGTAGCCCTCTGCAAAATGGAATAAATATTTTCATTCAGCTATGCAGGTGGTGAAAGACATAAAACTTTGGAATGGGTCCTTTAAAACAGCTGTAAACTAAAATGATGCTTGTAAACTGAAATACTGCAGTTTTGTTCACCCTGAATTTTAAAATAGTTTCATGAGGTAATTGAGCCTTAAAGGATCTGGATTTCTTAAACTGTATTATGTTATTATGCAGTTGCCACAGGGGGAGCATATGCTTGCTGCCAAAAATCTAAAACTGGATTCTTGGATGTTAAACAGATAAGATTAAGTCATAGACTTCAGCTCTACTAGAAGCAAGCACAACATTCATCTGAAGCATGAGGCAGCTATATCCTGGAAAACTGTTTCTAGACAGACATTCTTGGCTGCTTACATAGTCTAAAATAGGCAGTTCATATTCATCCAACCTACTGAATTTTAAGCACCTTTGTAGAATTATTCAGCTAATTTTTTTTTTTTCTGATTTTCCTGAAGTGTGGCGTTGCTTCTTAGGAAGACTTGTAAATTAAGCCTTTCACTTAAGATGGTTATACTCTTACAGATTTCTGCTATTCTTATTGGTCACTGAACACATACTGTGACATTTTCTACTGTGACTTACTTTTTCTTAATTGTGTTAATGGGTTTGAGCTTGTATTGGATTACAGGTACCAGTCTGTGCATGTTCCGTTTTACATTTTACTGTGCCCTACACCATGACAAGCACTACATTGAACAAAAAGATATAACCATTTCCCTGAAGAATTTACCGTATAACTTTAGATTAGAAAGAGAGTATTAAACAGCAGGAGGAGATGGAGTGAGGAACTACCTCACACATTACAGTGGTAAGATCAAGCTATTAAGCTGCTAGGGCTTGTAAACACCTCGATTGCTTAACTAAATGGTTTATTTAAAATAATTATGATCAGTGAGACACTAATTGTAGGCACCACCAACATGAACTTAAAAGAAGGCACTGGAACAAAAAGTTCAAATTCAGTGAACCAGAATCAGCATTGCATCTCACAATCCAGGCAGAATGACACAGGAAAACTTGCAGGAGAGATAGATAAGTGGGATATCAAGACTGATGTTGATAGTAAGTGGAAAGAGCAAAACTGTATACACAGAAAGTGTGCAGTTGTGCAGGGCACCAAAGGTGAGAGTAGAAAGTCTAAACCTAATGTGGTAGATAAGGAGAGCTAGTGGAATGATTTAAAATGGACTCTAAATGACTGAAGTGTTTCAGATGACTTAGCAAGGTTGGCACCAGTGTGTTAGGGAGAGCATGGTCCCATTGCCAGATGGACCAGACTGTTTGGAGGCATATGGCTTTCAGTGATAAAGCCTGGGATGAGCATTTAACCACTGCAGCAGAATAAAAGGCTGGAAGAAGACTACTCCATAAGCACTGCAGAAAGTTTCTTACCTAGTCCCAAGTTACCTATTGCTCATCATTGCAGCAGCCCACCTCTCTTCCTATTGTGGCTTCATGTTAATAACCTCCTGGAGTTTCCTTCCTATAATGTCTCTTGGAATATCAGAGTGGTGTCCAAGTGCTGTCTTGTAGGTTATATATAGTTAGATGGCACTTCTACAGTTCAGAGCAGGTAAATGAACATTGTAGCAACTGCTATGTTTGTTCAACAGTGAGGTCAAAGACTGCCTGAAAACATAGCTTAAAATGATTTGACTTCTGCAGTGACCTTTTCACATAAAGATAAAGCCTAGTAACAGAGTTGCACCAGGAAATGTTTATCATTGCTGTCCGCAGACTTTTAGAATATTGATATGAAAAATCAAGCAGCACTAAAAGCCAAACTTGCAGTTACCCCACCTAAAACACAGTTCAAACCCACTTGTTTAACTATTGTTAAAGAAGAAACTTAGACATCCCAGATGACTGAGTTTTTCTGCTATTGAAAATTCCCAAGCCTCCACAGCCTCCTCTTTGATGGTCTTAAATGGTTAACATCTAGATTTTATTACGTTGCAGAATCTTGTATGTTGTCAGGCAGCACCAAGTCTATTAAATTGCACTCAAGAGACAGTTAACCAAAAAGCTGTAAGTATTTTTGACAGGTCATTCTTGCTTGAACCTGGTTTCTTGTGTATAAAGATTAAAAATCTTGTCACAGATGGTAAAGAATGAAGTACATGCAAAACAATGGAGCATCAATAACTCATAAGAAGCACTTAACCAAAGTGGCAGAATTTGAATGACATGGTGTATACATTAAAAAAGACTGCTAGTAATATTGAAGATAGAGTACTGTAAAATAATTTCTTTAAGTATTGAATGCAAGTAGTAATTGACAGTGACTTTTCAGTGGTGAATGAGTGTGAGAAGTTGATTTTTATTCAGCACTGTACTGAACTCAGGTAAACAACTCCTTTGCATTTTACATCATTTGCTTTCCTGAATATTCCATATTAATGATATTTGAAATTAACTGGTTCTCATTCTCTGCTCTGCTGGGTCTGGTTTTGCTCTCTTACTTTAGAAGAAAGCAACCCTAAAACAGGTAGATGCCGCCATTGGCATTCAGTAGATTCTTGAGTTACATGGTCACAGCTACTCCATTACTTTTATCCTGGTTACCAGTGTAGGAGTTTTGGCTTCAGAAAAAAGGCTATGACCAAAATACCTTTGCATTAGGGTTTGTTTCTACCTGCTGGCCTGCTATTGGCAGCTGGGGTAAATTATAACAGCATTCTCAAGCAATGAAAAGGCCAACTAGCAAAGTTATGACTTGTTCAGAGGCCCGGCCTGGTAGCCAAGTAACTCTGGGTAAAGAGAGTAAAAACAGTCCAATGTTTTTTACCTAATTGCAGTCTCTTGAGATTTCCATCAGGTGAATGGAAACTTTGAACAGGGTAGCCATTTGAGATCTGCATTTTTCTTCTTTGTAGTGCTTTTGATTCTCAATTCTCAAATAGTTAGGCAGCCTTGATGACTGAAGTGCAGCCTAAGCTGGATGCCTATGTTGGGAAATAAAAGGCTGTGGTTTAATCAGACGTAACAGTGTTATCCTGTTCCATAACACACATGCAGCGGGCAAAGAACACAGCATTTTATTGACAGCTCTTGAGGTTTATGTTTTCAAAGTGTAGTTTTCAGCAGTTGGATTTGACACAGATGCCAAGATTGAGAAGAACGCTGACAACCACAAGTGGCTCGAAATGGTGATTTTTGGGGGTAACCTTCAGTCCATAAACACCTTTGATTTTATGGAATACTGAGATCTATAAAAGCTGACTTAGCAAGCCTTGTGTCTGCAGACTTCCATTCATTACACAGAGTTGTACATCTCCCTAGAAAAAAAATAAATGTAGAGCTGCAAAACTGAAAATCATTGGCCTAAAGCTTTTCAGAGAATATCTGAGATGTAGTGCTGTCTCCCAAGATGTATGGAAAAATTCTTACAAATACAAAGAGAAAACTGCCCTTTCTGTAATTCTTTTCTAAATGACTGCTATGGCTTCCCTGTGGATTTCCTATCCAAACACCAACTCAACCTGTTCATGATTACTCTGTGAGAACCAATGAGTTCACAGCCTGCAGTGGGAAGGCTGCAGACCATGGTAAAAAGGAGCCTAGAAAAATGGAGACTGCTGAGCTACATTATTATTTTATACATTATTAAATTGCTACAGTCTGAGTGAAGGTGCTCATAAAGCTGTGTTTTTCCTATTTCTAAATTGTCAAAGGATTTGAGTCACTTTAAAAAAAATGGGTGGAACAAAGTGTGCTACAGAAGACTTAACAGTACATTTAGACAGTCTTACTGTATTCAAGACAGGCCACTTCTCAGGCAGATTTGTGTAATCTACACAACACATAATTTCCATAGGTGTGAACATCTTGTAGGGCTGGATTAAGATGAAGAAGAGTTACACTGCTAGACTGCAGTTAGGCTGCTACTTCTAGAGATGGACTCTGGAGCTGTTTGATGTACTCAGTGTTTTTGGAGGATAGAGTAACAGTTTTAGACTGTGTTTAGCCTAAAGTTTAGAGTGACAGAGGGTGCTAACTAGAGCCAGGTGGTCTCAGCTTTTTGTTAACATAGGCAGGGTGGTGGTTTCAGGGAATGCTTGTGAACTGATGCAGGAATACAGGATATGAAGGGGCAAGAAGTGATCCAATCCTTCTGAGTCTGCAGGCCAGGAAAGGAAGGAGAAATACTGTGGGAATTTCAGGGGGATTTGCAAACTTTCCCTTGGAGGATGTTTGAATTTTTTCTCATCCTTCACAGAAGAGTACACAGGCCTGTAATACCATTTGATCTGCTGCGTGGTTGCTGCTAACTCTCCCTGCTCTGCACCTATGGTATTTACAGCTGCAGCAACAGCCATCTAAGGAGCAAAATCAGTAGGGCTATAGACTAAAAAGAGCAGCAGCAGTTGCTGCTGCTGCTGCTGCAGATGAGGCTGAGCAGAGAAAAGAATGAGCAGGCAAGGTGCTGCTGCTGCCCGCTCTTAGGCTGCAGTAGGTCTCTCTTTCCTGTTGTCAGCCCAGCAGGCAGGGCAATATTTCCTGCCCCAGCCATGCAATGGAACAACCTATGTGCTAGATGTGGCCTAGCTAGACCAGACACAGCTTGCCTAGCATAAATAGTACTGGTTGGAAGCTATAATTAAAGCAAAATGAGGATAAAAATCTTCTGAAGCCATAGGGTAGAATCAAAGCTTCACACCAGCCATTTCAATAACTGGTAAGATTTGACTTTTGCTTTTGTTCGAGCTTTTAGAAGGTGTTTGTTATATAAAGATAGCTAATATGACCTAGTATTAGGCCTTAAGATCCCCATCCAAATACATATTTGGTGAATTTTAAGGTCACTAAAGACTTTTGTGGCTGTGAAGGAATAGATCTACTACAGTTCTTGTTTCAAAGAAGTGCCTTGAAGACACAAAAGCAGTGAATTGTGTGCCCCTTAAAGAGAAAAAAAAAGAATAGTTGTGTTTGACATTTTATCTGGGGATGGGTACTTGGGACAGACACATCAGACCTAAAAGTGAGTGGCAAAAGAGGATTTGCAAACACAGCTAAGTCACATATTTTGAGTATTTGCATTGTACTAACAAAGAAACCAAAGCTATCATACCCATAGATATTTCTGTTCTCCTCTGACTGGTGTGTTTGCACATTTTGTGTTTTAGAAAGTGATAAGATGCAGAAGGGTTGGCTGCATAGGTATGAGCAGATGCTAGAAAAAAATTGGGCCAACAATGTATTCTGGTTCATGTCTGCATTGATATGCAAATAAAGCACAGTTAGTAATGAAATGTATGTGTTGTTTCACACTGAGCCAGGTAAATCCAGTTTGAAAAAAAAAAGAGTCTGGTGGCATATTAGACTGCTTATAGGAATAAAGTACCTGCTTTGTACTCATTTTCACGTTGGTAATTAGCACAGAATTCCTGTTTGGAGAATGGTTGGATTCTGCTGAGGTTATTTTGAAAAAAAAATGAAAAGTTTCTGTGCTCCTGAGTGCTGACTTCTTTATTCTGTTCTTTGCATAGGATAACTGTTGAGAGCTTTCTTCTTCATACTGAATTTGACTCAGGTTTAAATGTCCTTTGCATATTTCCTTATCCTGTAACTGTAATTTCTTTCACTGAGCCTTGATTACTGTCATCTACTGCCATGCCCTACTGCATCTGACCAGTTTCAATTGCACAGTAAAAGAGCAGTTTGTGTGATAAAAAACCCGTGTATACCATTTTTATGTTGCAGTTGTATAATACTCTGATTGTACCTCTGATATTTTAATGCCCACTCCCTTAAGTGGGTCTTGAAAAGTCCTGTTCCTTGGTAAATTACCTGGAACGGATAAGCAAGCAGAGCACATTTACAGAATCTCTTTTGTTTTCCTGCTTATGCTAAATCCACTTTTTTTTTTTTTGTTTTTGTTCCCCTTGGCCAGGTGTCTGAGATGTAATTATCTTGAATTGTAACTATCAGACTTAGGTGAAGCTTTTATGTGAAGATCAAATGCCTTATGTATCATAGAAAAAGCTTACACTAAAGCACAGAAGAGCTCACTAAGAAGCTTTGAGTTACTGTCTCTGCTCCCTTGCAGGCGGGGTGATGCTCTCCCAGCTGCAGAAGATCTTCCTGGGGCTGTACCTTTACATTTGTTTTTCAAACAATTTTGTTGTTGTTATGGTTACCAGCCACCAACCACTCACTCTTACCACATCTCCTATCTCAATCACAACTTTAAAATGCCTTAACTGTGCTCCTGTGCCTGTTTCCAGATCTGTTTTGTTTCCTCATTGATAGTTTAGTACCTTTCTTTTCCCTCCACTTTCCAGAGTCTTCTGTCTGCAACTAGGACAGCTTTGGATCCTGCACAGACTATGATTTTCTCCTCCTGACCTCCAGAGACATCTGTCCTTGCTGTTGCATAACTGCTAACCCAGTACCCACCATCCATTTTCCCTCTTTCTCTTGTGGCTTCTCTTAAAGCATGAAGTTTCAAAAAAGTTTGCAGCCTCAAATATCTCACACATTCCAGCTCTCTGGTTCCTTTTTACCCAACATACATGTATATAGGTTTACATTTATGTTAATCGTTTCAATGTGGTGTCTCTTCCCTTGAGGGATCTTGTGCTACTTAAGGTGCATTTAACTTACTTCACAAGAGGGATAAAATGAACTAAGACACATACAGAGGTAGGTCATGTGTATGAGGCTCCAGGGAGGAGACCTCTGAATTAACACTTTTTGTGCAGAAGTTCAAAGGAGTAGAATGTCTCTATCAGCTGTTACATCCAAATTAATTCTTCTATACTGCCAGGTAAAGGATCTAATGATTTAAGATTGGAGTGTGAAGGGCAATTCTATTAGCAGAGGTTCAACCAGAGAATCTTCCAAAACCTGCACTTGGTGTTGCTTGGCTTCATCTGGAATATTTATGCCTCTCTAAGCCACGTCTCCTCCTTCTTCTCCTGCTTTTTCACTTTTGTTTGTTTTGTCCCTCAAACTTAAAAGAACACTTCATTGTAAAGTGGTAACTACTTGCCCTTACTAATGTGTATATTTCTAAATTAATTTCATTTTTAATTAGCAATTATTCTGTAATTAATTGAACTAAATCATACATAAATTTAAAAGTCTAAGGTGCTATTCTCCTTTATGTTAATTAATATGACTAATAAAATAGATTAAAAAATATGAATAATTAAGTCACTCTACCACATCATCTGTAACACTTTCATGGCCTTAATTTTCTCTCACTGTGTTTTCCCTATATCTGTATTTTAGTCGATCCAGGACATACTGATCCACAGTTGCATTGTGCTACTGAGAGCAATTAGTTTCACTTAGCTTTCCTTTTATTTGAGAGAAACTAGAATATGGTTGTATGGTTTGTTAATGAACTTTTAAGCACCATTTAAATCAAGCTTGAATAAGCAAGGGGTTTATTTGTTTTAGGTTGAGTTTTTCTAAGTGAGAAAGAACTGATAGTTTTTGAAAGGTTTTGTTTTTTTAATATGTTTCACATCATCATCTAAAATTCTGCTTGTTTTAAAGGAACTGCCAAATGCTTGAAAGTTTGCTCATCATTGCTTTCTAGTTATCCTGGCGTAATACCAGGTATAAGTCTCAAATGCTGATTAAATCTCAAAGAGAGCGGAGATCTAGAATTAGTTGCTTGCAGAATGTCATACTTTATAAACACTAGGGGAGAAATAAATTAACACATCTCAAGTTGGATTACGGTAAAGGTCTAGAATACATAAATAATTGTTTAATGATGTGACATCTGTATTTCCTGTATTAGCCAAATCATTAATAGAATAATTAGCTGAACCAATACAGATAGTAACAAGCTGTTGTCCCAATGAGGCAAGAACAACATACAGAGCAGTAGGTCATGCAACAAGAAAAAAATTAAAGATCACTTTGTAGTAGTAGATCTTGAAAGCTCTGGGAAAGAGACACTGAGCCTGCTTCTGAAGGTAACTTCTGTAGCAGCATCCCAGACTTGGGAGAAAGCACTGTCAAGAATGGATCTTGACAGCTTTTACTACTCTGTCCCAAATAATCTCTACCCACATCTGAAAACTCATATCTGAAAACAAACCTTGCTCTCTGCTTGAATTGGCCGCTTGCCATGTTTCTTCTCCTGGATCCTTTGGTGGGATTATACCACTGTGCTCATGGTCTCTTTACTTCATAAGGTAGAGACGGAGTATTCCTTAGCTACAGCTTATGAGTCCAACAGAATTGGCAGGAGTCCAAAAGGCTGTGGCACAAGTTGACAGACTTGAAATCATCTGAGCTGCAAGTCATGCTAAGGACAGCATGAAAAGAGACAAAACAAATTCATCCATTTCTTTTTTTCTTCTTTTATTTTTTTTTTAAATTCGTGAGAGGTCTAATGCTTTGATGACTAAAAAAGAACTAAAAACAGTCCCCAAAACAAACCAACCACTCCCCCTTACCAAAACCCATCTCAGTGATATAGGTCATGCTGTGTGGAGGAGAGGCTTTGTCATAGTCTGATACTCCTCCAGAAGCCACTCAAAGTTCCTGACTGAAGTCTGATCTTCTGGCTATAGTGCCAGGGTAACCTAAGACTTAAAGAGCTAGAGCTTCACTGACTGGTCCTTGAACTGAGTCCATGACCACAAGCAAAGGCATTAGAAACTCTCTATTGACTGTCTCCAGTATTACTTGTACCTCTATTCCAACAGCATTTAATTTTAAATAGCTCTGAATCCTGCCAAAAGGGGCAATAGGTCATTGTGTTTTTTTAGGTTAACCTTCAAAGTAGATAAGGGGTTCTGTGCTGAGCCACTTTACCTGGAAAGGACTACATTAGCTCACTCATCTCTTCAGATGAGACTGCAAAAGAAAAGCTAGACACCAAACACTCATCAAAGCACCTAAATTGTTTATAGTTTCCACCCTTGCTCAGCAGGTTTTCGGTGTTTCAGGTCTGGTATGAGCCCACAGCTGCCTTTGGAAATGATCGTAGGCAGGTCCAGGAAGACCTTTTCCAGACATATTTCTGGAATGAATGCAACAAGTAGTTATATCAGTCATCCTCAAAGCCTCTGAACTCTCTTGATTCTTGTCTGAAGAAGTACAGCCACCAGGTTCTCTGAATACTTCCTAGAGTTTGTACTTATCCTTGAGGGCCTTCATTCTTCCTTGCCAATAAAGTCTTGAACAAGCCCAACAAGACTGAAGAGATTATGAAGTTTTAGGTTGGCATTATGAACAGCAGTTAAGGCAGATAGTCTAGTTATTCTATAAGATGGGAGAGATGGAGGAATTGTGAGTTAAAATCAGCAGACAGAGCATATTGGCCACTCACAGAGCCTGTAGTCAGGTAGAGACTCTCTGCTCGCTTTCTTTTTGTATAGGAACCAGCTAAACCTCTTAAAGAGGAGCTGTGAAGCACTGGCTCTTACATCAGGCTATGTTTGCCTGGCATCGCTCCTGGCTCTGAGGTAGCTGATAGTTGGGTAAAATTAGGTCACCTGCCAACATGTTCTTGAGTCAACATGCTCTTGGCTTTTAACATAAAATTTGAGGTTAGGTAAATATATTACTGAGAGAAAACTGTCTGAGAACTGAGTGCTTGATGGAAGAAGGCGTGGGTGCCTTAATTTGCTTTTATACCAGTCCTAATGGTCCTAGGGAAATCCTGGCTATGATCACAGTTGCACATTGTGTCCTTTTGCTGTGGGAGTAGGCCCCATGAACTTGCTGCAGGCTGGAAGCTGCCACCTCGGGAAGCGGGAAGCGAAGGGTCAGATATGCTGCCTCCATGGGGAAGACTGGCAGGGCTGGGTTTTCCATTGTGATGTTGATCTGACCACGGGATGCTCTGTAAAGAAATGAGGTTTCCCTGCTCCCTGAGCCCTCCCCAACACCCAGCAAGGAAAGGTGCTTGGGGAGGCAGGTGGGTGCTTCCCACTGCCTTGAGCTGTGAGTACAGCTTTTTTACTAAAAGTGAATGTTGTCCAAATAGGCCCTAGCTGCTCACTGTGTGAGGAAAACAGAGGTGAGGTTTCAAGTAAGAAGTGGGATTTTAATTCAGAACAAATGCAGAAGACCACAATATGTGTGGTGTGTTCAGTATAGCTTTGAGGCTTAGCTGTCTTGTTTTTAATTATATCCTAATATGATAGCATGCCACATTATTCATGTTCTTAATAATGGCTTGTATTGTTTAAGAAGATGCAAGCACAGAGACCCTGGGGATATACAAAGCTCAGACATTTAAAAACTAGTAAGATTCATCTATTTAAAATGTTTGTTTCTTTTAAAGTGGTACATCTTTATCTGCAGCCCACCCAGTACCTCACAGTTCAGACCAAGAGAGATTTCATTGGGACTGCATGAAGGATGAACAAGATATTTAGCTCAAAGTCAGGGATCCAGCACTGATTTGTGCAATGTAGGCTGCTACAAGATGTTTTCCAATATTTCTCTGGATCGTCATTAAACAGAAAATTTGCTTCAGTGTTGCTCTCTATGAATAAAAATTATTTACCTCTGGATAATTACTTTACAAATCAACCAGAAGACAGTCAGTCACATTTACGTGAGAAATCTATCTGTAGCTTGAACATAATACTTTTAATGGCATCTGCTGAGGAAAATTTTCTCTGCAAACTGTTAGATTTTGTTTATTTGTTTGTTTGTTTTCTTAACCACTGCTATTTTATTTCACTGTTAGCATTAATTAATTCCTAGAGGTCTTAGTGTCCTACCCCCAAGCTGCATGCCCTCATGAACAGGGCCTGTGCTCTGATGCTGTAGGATAGTGATAGTCTTTCATAACTTATCTTGCAGCAGCATAGAAATTAATCCAAAACAAAAAAGAGCTTGTATTGTGCCGGGATTTAGAAAAGAAGAGCAGATGAGAAAAGTCAGGGAACAATTAGCTAAGTGATCATAGAAGGAAATGTTCAAGAGAAGGTAGAGATG
The DNA here is from genome assembly GCA_013401255.1 of Urocolius indicus. NCBI lineage: Eukaryota > Metazoa > Chordata > Aves > Coliiformes > Coliidae > Urocolius > Urocolius indicus. Next base: position 53,502 of record WBNH01006630.1, on the reverse strand, counting down.
ACTGGATGAAAAAAACTACAATAGTGGGAAAGGACAGTAGGTAAGCTTGAAAAAGAAAGTGAGGGTCAAGGGACAATGCTGTTAGTGTGTACATCCAATGATAGCAAAATAACACATTTTCATAACTCAGTGCTCTGTCTGAGCTCTTCTTAGTGATCACATCCAAAAGCATTTAGCCTGTTAAGATAAGCACAATCCAAGATCAGTAAGCGAAGGGTAGGGAAGCACAAGTTATTTTCTCTTCCATTCTTTTCCAAAGGAAAAGGGAACCTTGCTAAGAGGTTGGTGTGGGCAAGAAAGTTTCAGTTTTTATGACAATGGAACCTTCTTTGGTGTCTGTAATTTGATTCACCCTCACACTCGTCAGGATGGCGGAGGCCCCAGCGAAATGGGAGTAAAAAGATAAGCAAGGTTGTTGGCTGGTGGTGGTGCAAGGAGTAGGAACAGTAAGAGAAACAACCATGCAGAGTCCAAGGTCAGTGATGAAAGAGAGGAGGAGGTGTACCAGAGCAGACTCCCCTGCATTCTGTGGAGAGAACTGGTGAAGCTGAGATTTATTTTCATGTCTTTAAAGAATTTGCATCAGCGGCAGAGACTCATTTTGATAAAGCTGACCCCGGACCAGGGGCAGCGATTCACAGAAGAAGGAAGAAGCAGGAAGAAAATGGAGGAAGAAATTTCCTCTTCCGACTTCTTCTTAAAAAGTGATCGTGGAGGCGTCTAATTGGCTCAGCCCCAGAAGTGGGTCTGGCTCAGAGCTGGGGAGAGTTGCAAACAACTTCTTACAGGACCCATCTTTACAGCCCCTTCTTCCTTACCAGGAAAGGCTGTCATATCAAACCATGACAGTGATCACATACAAAAGCATTTAGCCTGTTAAGATATGCATAATCCAAGATCAATAAGCAAAGAGTTGGGAAGCACAAGTTATTTTCTGTTCCATTCTGTCCACCAGAGGAAAAGGGGAAGTCATTAACACAAAAATTAGGCAAGTTAATTTCTTGCTAAGAGGTTGGTGCAGGCAGGAAAGTTTCAGTTTTTATGACAATGGAACCTTCTTTGGTGTCTGTAATTTGATAGAGCAGGATGGAATACATCTCTCTCACAAGGGCACTGAAATATTTTGGAATAGGCTGGCCAACTTGATCAAGAGGGCTTTAAACTGAGGAACTTGGGGAATGAGGGGAGAAATGGCAAAGAACAAGCCATCCTGTCTAAAAGGGAAACAGGGCAGGGCAGGGAATACAATGATGAGTGCCCTTCAGCCACACACCATGATGAGATGCAGAAGGCTGACCACCCTGAGGGAGTATCAAATCTGGGAGGATCCTGTTGCAACCATCCAAGGGAAACCTGTGTGTCTTCTCTGCCTCTACACCAATGCACACAGCCTGGGGAATAAGCAGGAGGAAGTGGAGATGTGGGTGCGGATGCGGGGCTACGACCTTATTGCGGTCACAGAGATGTGGTGGGACTGCTGCCATGACTGGAGCACAGCCATGGAGAGCTATGGATTGTTTAGGAAGGACAGGCTGACAAGACGAGAAGGTAGAGTTGCTCTCTCTGTGAGGGAGCAATTAATATGTACCGAACTGTGCCTGGGTGGGCATGAGGGGCAGGTTGAGTGCTTGTGAGTGAAAATTAAGGGGCAGGGTAAGGTAGGTGACGCTGTTGTGGGAGTTTGCTACAAGCCACCTGATTAGGAGGAGGAAGTGGATGAGAGCAATTGAGAGCTGCCTACTTGTGCATCTGCTTATTCAGTTTACAGAAAAGTTGTGGTGTGACCATGGTTTTTGCATGAGACGGGCGGGGTCGGGGTCTTCGGTGTTGGGAAAGTAGATCTATTTTGCAAGACAGGATGTTCTAATCTGGCATCATATTTTTGAGGCTGATTCAGCTTATTCTGTAGATAACTGGATATTTATTTCCTCCTTATAGCTTCTGAGGAAATGGAACTGGTTCTTTGGCATATGCTGGAAACAAATCACACTTCTGGAGGTGTCTGTGTTAAAACTGGTGTGAGCTGCTCAAAAAGAAACCTTTTTTTTGGTTCCATTTTGGTCTAAGAAAGCATTGGTTGTTCTCTTAGAGTACTAGGAGTTGCAGAAATGAAAGTGTACGAAGGATAAAGGGGGACTGAAGGGAAAATCCACCTTTAGTTCAAATGCAATTTTTATTGCTAAAACATCATTTATATTACACAATATGTCTACAGTATTTTAGAAAATAGCATTTAATGTGAAGACAGGGAATGCCCTCTGCCTGACAAGTTTGCAGCCCTAACTGAATGATTAATGAAATCAGACTCTGGATATTTAACTATGTATAAAAATGTTAATGTGCCAGCTTGTGTCTTGGGATAACAAAGGCAGACTAGTTCTGACAGTTATCCAAAGGGATTTCATTTCCCAGCTATTTAATCCAAGCCATTTTGTGTCTTGGTCTGCATGCCATTACATTTCAATGCAACATTGTATAGCAAAGATATTAACTTATCTAGAAGGTACATCATATGTGAAATGTTTTTAATTCACAAGTGCCACAGGACAGTGCCAAAATGCCATATTGTAGTGTTTGGCTGTTATGATCAATTTGTAGACTAAAATAAATATCTACTTTATTTTTTGTAAATCAACATCAGCAGTGCAACCTATTTGTTGCCGTAGGGACCATATTTAAAATTCTGGAAGCTGCTCAGTTGATTAATTTGATCTAGGAAGTCTACAGATCTCTTGAATAGTAAATATCTTCTTAGCTACAAAATATAACTTTGATAAGGAAATGTGATATTAAAACCTCCGACAAATCAAGTTTCTGAGAGATGATCAAAATCACATCAGAGAGAAGCTGAATGAAATGAGGATCTTACGCTGAAAATAACAGTACTATCTATAGCTCCTCACTGCAACTGTCTACCTAGCTAAGAACTCTAAATAGCACATAATTATAATGTATGAGCGTTTCTCTAGATTATTACTCTGTATAGCGTTCGAAAGATAATGTATTCATCCATTTTTACAACATATTCCTGGATTCAGTGTAGGCCTCAGAAGCATGAGAAGACAGTCGTAGTCTCCATACAAATTGGCTAGCATATCAAAAATAACTAAATTAATATGTTTCTAACTTAATATTAAAAAGCTGTTCTTTATTTTAAAATATGTTTTCTGATAAAGGAGCTCAATAACGTGTAATTTCATTCTAGTAAAGTTTTACAAGAATAGACATTTTCTGTTTCAAATTATATTAATCAAGATATGTGACTGAAGCCTTCAGTGTAGTTGGGAGAGAGAGCAGAAGAGGCTGTTGAAAAGGTCAGCAGCAGTATATTTAGAAACCATAGCATCCTCCAAAGGAGAAGAGATTTTACCAAACCATCACAGCTCAGGCTTCTGTAACTGTTGTTTTGCGTGCTTCTCTTATTTTTCATTGGGAAAGATGCACATCCCAGAATCTTTCATTTGTGTGTCTCTTATCTTTTTCCTCATGCCTCAGTGAGATGTAGAAGCATGAAGGAGACCCTAACTTCCCCTCCTTAAACAAACTGCTCTTCTTTCCCTTCCAAATATTTATTGCAACTGTGATGGGTTGAGTTTTGATGCATGGCAGGTGTCCACCAAGGCCACTGTATCACTCCCCCTACTCAACTGGACAGGGAGAGAAAAAAATATGACAAAACACTTTTGGATTGACTTAAGGACAGGGAGTCACCCCACAATTACTGTCACAGGCAAAACAGACTCAATTTGGGGAAATCAGATTAATTTATTAACAATCAGATCAGAGTAGGATAATGAGAATTACAACTAATTTTTTAAAAAACACCTTCTCCCCAGCCCTCTCTTCTTCCTGTGCTCAACTTCAGATTTTTCCCTACCTCCTCCCCTCCAGCAGTACTGGGAGTGGGAGTTGTGGCCAGTTTCTCACACATCATTTCTGCTGCTCCTTCCTCCTCAGGGCAAGGACTCCTCATGCTCTTCTGCTGCTCTAGCATGAGGTCCCCACCATGGGAAGTAGTCCTCCATGAACTTCTCCAATGTGAGTCCTTCCCATGTGCTGCAGTTCTTCATGAACAGTTCCAGCATGAGCCCTTTTCCTCCTTGAAGGAGTGCAGTCCTTCAAGGAACAGCATGAGTCCCCCTAGAGGGTGACAAATCCTTTCAGCAGGCTGCTCCAGTGGGGCGTCTCCTTATAGATGCACAAGTCCTGCAGGAGCCTGCTCCAATGCAAGGTCTCCCCAAACGGCAGGTGACTCCCTGCTCCCCAGTGGCCTCCATGGCTGCAGGGGCAGGGCCTGCCTCACCATGGGCTGCACCGTGGGCTACAAGGGAATCTCTGTTTGGTGCCTGGAGCACCTTGTTCCCCTCCTTCTTCACCGACCTTGCTGTCTGCAGAGTTGTTGCTATTTCATATTTTCACTTCTTTCTCTAGCTGCTGTCTTTCCAGCAGGTCCCCCATCCACTATCTCTTAAATACATTATCTCAGAGTTGCTGCCATGGTCGCTGATGGGCTTGGCCTTGGCCAGCAGCAGAATGGTATTGGAGCTGTCTGGTATTGGCTCTATTGGATACAGGGAAAGCTTCTAGCAGCTTCTCACAGAAACCACCCTTGATACCAAAACCTTGCTACATAAACCCGATACAGCAGCTTCTTCCTTCCCCCTTCCTGCCCCCTGTCATTTCCCATCTAAGGTGAAAGGATTGAGTCCAGGGCACCTCTCTTTTCTGTGTAAGTTTCATATGTGAGGGCAAATAAAAGCAGAGCTATCTTAGTTTTCCTTTGAACTGAAAAAGAAAATAAAACCCCCAAGGGCTTCCACAGCCGATTCTTGTTTCCTTTTTGGTAGGTAAGTGCATTTAGTTTCTCCCTCCCCTTTTCTGACTTAAGGTGAGATGAAGGCTAGTAGGCTGAGCTCTTCCCTGTGCCAGAAAAGCAAAACTTCTAAGCAGTAAGAATGTTGCAAGCCAATCCAGATATAATGAAAGTAATTCATGTCTGAGAGCAGAAGGTCAAGGTGGAAAATGGTCATTCGTTTGTAAATGAGCCAGTGCTTTATGCAAGTGTATTGAAGGATCACTCTGTCTTATATACTCTGTGCTTTTTTGAGAACTTGGCCTTCTGTGTAAACAGAAATGACTTTAATATTTTTTCAATGAAGTTAATTGGAAATAAGGATAAATGGTCATATTACCTTTCCTGGCTTTATTTGTATGTGTGTACAGATGTGCACGTATAATGCTTGTTTTAAGTCAGGAGAAAACCTCAAGCTATCAGTAAGTGGGTTTGTTTTATTTATATACAGCCTCACTCCATCCCTTGCTCCAGCTGTATGTTGCTAGCAGCTAAGGAAGTATTTTTGTCTCTCTTTCACGTAATAGTGGGGGCCTGTAGCCACCCACAGACATTGTGGTTAGAGCTCTGCACGCCACAGTGGCTCAGCTGCCCCTTATGGCTTGGCACAGTACCAAGCGCACAGGCAACTGGGGTGATTGGTCTGGACCTGTTTAAAAGAAGTTATAACATTCTCAAATATTTTTTGGTATCGTGGAACAAAGGTGTGAATATTGTATATATGTTAGGTTTTTGTATTCTGTGTATCAGACCTTTGAATTTCAGGGTGCTTACTGACTGTAGATGCAATTTCGTGGATGAGAATTTGATACTGTGTATTACAAAGGCAACACAGAGTAATTTACTTTTTCCCCACTCTAATCTTTTCCTCTTCATCCAAAATAAATCATTCAGGATGCAAGTGTAAATTTGCTGTTTTCATATAAAACCATGTGTGTGCACTATCATGTTATTATTTAAGCACGTGGCAGCCCATGCCAGGAAATGTGATAATTAAAGGGTGTGACATGTTAACCTCCACTGGTGGGAAATGCCTCAGAACCAGTTCAGCTGCTGGCTGAAGTGAAATCCCAACCCTGGTAGCAGTACTCTCATACTGTCTGAAGAAGAAAAAAAAAACCTGTTGCAATTTCCAAGACGAGGGAGAAAGAAAAGCTCTATGAGATGTTTCATACTCTCCTTCACTTGAAAAGAAGGAAAACAGGTTATTGTTCAAGAAATTTAAACCTTAAGTCTGATATTTTTTTGCTAGAACTGCTGGGTGGAGCTAAGGCCTATAATTATTCCTCATTAATTTTCACTTTTACATGGGATTTGTGCTTGTCAAATTTTGTAGATATATTTATTTTTGTTTTGACTATGTATAAATGGTTAAGAAAAATCTTTAATGTACCAATAAGATATTCCAGTTAACAAGTATAAATGAAAACTTTTCAAGGCATTGTGATCACTTTCCAAAATTTTGTTTCTCTTTTTATATTTTTATGACTTCATGCACATGCAATGGTGTGGGAAGAGGTCTTGGGAAGGTGATAAATCTGGCAGCTCCCCCTGTGGCTATGTGTCCCTCAATGTGCTATATCCATGTCTGTTTGGTGAATTAATCTGTCATCCAAATGATTATAGATCTGTGTGTATTGCAAGAAATTTAGCTAAGCAACTTTTGTTCTGAAAAGCAGAAGCATCCAGAAAGCTTTAAGTTAGAGGTGGGAAATTAGAATTACTCATATGATGACAGAGACATTAATGAATTGGGAGTTCTAGCACTCATGCATCTTCTAAGTCAGTATGGAAATAAAATGTCAGGAGGGTTTTGAGAGGTCTGAAATCTGACAGAACTGAGGTTGAAATGAAAAATACTTGTTTTTATAAGTTTGCTCTCTCCCTCATATTTTCTAATTGCGTATTGTTTAGGTTTTAATTTTGTTTTTTTTTTTCATAAATGAAGATAGAGCACCTTGTAGCTTTGGGGAAACATTGTACTATTAGGGTCTCTCACTTAAAGGAGGCACCTTGCAAACTGTGTAATTTCCTTTTCCTTGTTTGCAACAGAAACATTTAATCATAATCATCATATTGATTTTCATGCAAGTTCTCAACACCTAGGAACAAGTATAAAACAAACAGGCTGCTTTGCATACTTAGGTTGATCAAGTATCCACAGCCTGCAATAATTTTCAATAGCTATAATGTGGGTTGAAGTTGAACTAACAACTTAATGATGTCATTGCTTATTGTTACCAAGCTCTGAGCTACTCAGCCTTTCCTTCTGTTAGCATAATTACAGAATGCCTGAAATAAGATGTGGATTTTTACTGTAAGCAGGCTTTTCCCTCACTAAGACTAATTCTCTTCTTCATAGCAAACCAAAGAATAGATCTGGTTTGCTTTTCTTCAAGGATACATTATATTCCAGACTATGAAAAAAACTTGATCAGGTGTGACGAATATTGCCTAAATATTAATTGTAAGGTATCTTTAATTATTTTAGTGTTGCAGTTATTTTTCCAGATATTGATATGAAATGGTTATCAAATGTTAGATACTTACAATAAATTATGGGCTAAAAAGTATTAACTGGAAATACATAGCAAATCTGCATTTGAGAGGCATTAATAAGACTCAGGTTTGACTAAGTGAGCTATTTACTAAAAGATAAGACATGATTCTATGTGTATAGGGTAATATGTAACTGAATCTTTCTACAATAATGAGTCCAATCAGCCTTTTCTTTTTCTCAGTTCCATTTTTGAGTTTGGGCTACTTGTATTTCTGAAGAGAAGTAAACAAGTTGGTTTTTTTTTTTTTTTCTTTTCTTCATTATGAGGAAATAAAGTATCTGGTTTAGATAAACAAAATTACAGAAAATTGCAGACTTGAAACTGCATCTCTGTTGCAAAGTCCATGAACCTTAATCATGTCACTTTTAAAAGTACTGCTACACTCTCTAATGCAGATTGCCTGTTAGTAAATAGAGAAATTTCTTTTTTACATATATGAAATTGGCAATAGTAAAAACCAAGTTAGCCTTTCCCCCTTCTTTTTTATTCTGCAAGCCAAAGTACTATGCACAATGAACAATTTTTAAAGGCTGAGTTCATGTTTTAGGATCGGACATCCCCTTAAGTGCCTACAGTCCATTCACCAAGTGAAATAACAGAGCGAAAATAAACTCGTGACCCTGAAAGCACTGGTGGCTGCAGGACTCTTAGCCCTTTAAATTACAGGTTGCAGAAACATTACACTGAATCATTTGATCCTTAAATTGCTTTCTAAATTCTGGATGCCTTGCATCAAACTCCCAGCTACCAATGAGATATTGATGTAATGCATTCTGGCTAGTTAGTTACAGCTGAGATTGTAATGAAATAATAGAAAAGCTTGCCTTTGAGAGAGCAGGAGGAAAATCTGACTGCAAGAAAGTGTTAGTGAAATACCTATTCTTCTGTAATCAGTATTTTAGCTTTTTCTTCTTTAAGTGTTGTTTTGCTGAATCTCTGCAGTGTCACAGGCAGTGTCAGATCTCGTATACACATCTAGCTTCCTCAAAACAGAATTTCCTGGAGCCTCACTCACCCCATAACATATACTGTGCTTCATAGTGCATGAAATCCAGGGGTCACAGTAGTCAACTGTGCCCTGAGTGGACCAGATCTATGTTTTGGGTGGGGAAACCTCCTTTTTTGTATTCAGTCAGAAGCATTAGAATAGCTTAGGAGCCAGGGATATGTCATGTAAATGAACTCAAGCAGCTCCACTACCCATTATGCTCCCAGTTTCCTTCTATTCTAAGGGGCCTCATCGGGTCTAGGAATTAGTACAGCCCTAGGGCTTCTCTATTTGATTAACCAGAGCCTGGATTTGTTAAACTCCCAGACATGCTGCAAAGTTTCTTTTCCTTCCTGGAAGCTTTTGAGTAAGGATTCAAAGGTGAAAGGGTTGGAGGTTAAAGTTCTGACCCTCCTCTCCTTGAAACCCTTTCCCTTCAAGAAGGGAACAAAACAAATCACTTAGGCATGTGCCTATCTAACTCAGTATTGCTATCTCATGTGTTTTGTGTTGATCTTAAGGCTTTAGCTGTGGGAACTGAGATTCAAATGCTCAGCTTTGAATTAAAACCTAGTTTTGTAGAGTTTGTGGTTCTGGACTATGAAAATGAGTGCAAGGAAAAATTATATCTTAAAGAAAATACTGCCCTATTACTTTGGAACGTAGTGCTTGACTCAAGATTTTTCAATACCTGTATTTGGCAATATTGCAAACTGAAAGCATGGGATTACTTCCAGTAAAATAAATGAGGCTTAACATGTGTTTTATAAACCTTACTGCGTTGGGGTCTGAGGATGACTTATGGACAATTTTAGAAAAATGTGATGTATTACTCACAGGAAAGTCAGCTAACTGGAAAAACTAACTGCATTTTTGTATTGTGAGCATAATCCTCTAAATTATATTCTGTTATTAAGGGGGCTGTGGTGACTTCGAGACTTTACTACACAGAGGACCAAATCCCGATTATCTTCATGAAGTCGCTGTGTGATGGACTGTCCTGTGGTCAGTGGTCTTCACCGTGAACGTGTTATGTGTTTGTTGGCCAGGAACAACATAATTTGCAAAAATGATATGTAACTACCTATTTAGACAAAGAAACCCTTGGATAATGACTTTGATATAGGTGGTGTATTCTAATATTCCTCCTAAGATTTTTCTCTTATCTGTCTGGAAGGAGGAGGTAGGAAATTGAACAAGGTGGAGTAACGGATGAGAAAAGTACTTTGTACTTGGCAGGGTTTACAGTCTGGGATTGTATTTTTCCTTTCTGCAGCATACCCCCTAGGGAAGATGCCTGTATGCAAAGTGTTCAATTATCTAAGCTGTCAGGAACATACGTGTAGTCAAAATGTAGGCTTGCAGCAGATTCCTGGTGATTTTTACAGATGGCCCAAGTCTCTTTCTCATACCTTCAGCTTAAGCACTGGATTAATCATTTCAATCATTCACCCTAAATGGCATCAATTGTGAGTTAGTGTAAGATAGCGTGGTAAATTACATAGCAAAGAGACAAACTATTGTGGAGGAAGGGTCAGGGTATTTCTGGGGTTTGGTTTGTTTGGAATTGTTGGGTTTTTGTTTTTTTTTTCCTGTGTCTGCTAGCTAATGAGGTACACCACAGTAACAAAATATATAAGACCACTTCTCTCCTTCTAGAAGATGCCAAGGATGTTAAAAGTGCAAATGTCATTATACTCAGAAAGACCAAAATCAAGATATTCTGAATAAAAGTGCAAGAGGTGGCTTTGATACATGGTCTGAAGGAATTTAGTAGGAAATCTCACGACCAGGAAAGACGACCATGTGCTCAGCTGGAGTTATCACTGTCAATTTGAGACAAAGGTGAACCAACATATCCTGTATCTTCAGTAAGAGGTCACAGTCAAGCTCTGAAAACGATGTGATTTGAATCAGGCAGCTGTGAATTTGCTCAGCAAGGGTGTCTGGCTCATAGAAACTAGGTCACATAGTGGCCCACGTTACTTTAGCGTGAATGAAAATAAGCCATGTAAGTAATGGGACTACCTTTGGGCAGAAGAGTGGAGATTATTTGCTGTACTCCCTACTTGTTTCCACCCAGAAGCTCCTATTATCAGCCTCCTCTATTCCTTGGAGGAAAACACTGAAAGAGATGAACAGCACAGAGAGCAATTTGTTCTAAGCTTTCAGGAAAATTGGCAACCTTCAAAACACATCAGCATTCAAAACTGTGAAGCTGGGGATGACCTCTATTTGAGAATAGAGTTCATAGCTGAGAGACAGTCTAAATTTGGCCACTTTCAGGTAGCTAATACAGTGGACACTGAACTTTGTGGAAGGAATGTGTTTCTGTGTGCCAGACTTCCCTGTCGCACATAAGATATTAAATGAGACAGCAAATTCTTACTTTACGCCTTGACTTGGCAAAACAGGTTACATTGCATTTTTTTCAATTACGCCCATGCTGGAAGCTAATCTCTTGCTTAAGTGTTTTCTAGACTTGAGCTTGTGGCTCTTTTTGAGATTTGGTTGTAACTTTCTTGTAATATTTTGCAGGGCATCCATCAACTATGAAGGTGAAAAACCTTAGCTGCACAACGCACACACAAGGCAGAGAATCTCACACAGCTTTTACACCTGTGAGCTTGAATCCTGACAGGGTGAGCTTTCCTTCCTGATCCTGTGTTACAGCTCTGCCTGTGTAATGCCTTTTTTGCTCTTCTTTCCAGGAGTATCGTAACATGAAGCCCTGGATAGATAGCTCTGGCAGGAACTCACAGTCTTTTGACTTGTAAATGCCTTCTTTTTTTAGTAATATGAAGGTACACTAGCTAGAGATATTATCATCTTTCCCCATCTTTTTGAACAATTTTGGTGGCTGTTAAATATTTTGTTATGTTTGGAAGACATTTTGACATCCTTTGCAGTAAGACACCATAGAGAAGCAAAATATCCGTATTACTGCTTTATAAAGGACCTCTTTAAACTAATGAGGCATTAATGAATGGTCTGGTGTGATGAATCTTTCTCGTGTAGGAAGGGCGCAAAGTCATTTCATGTGAATTGCAGTCCTTCATTATAAATAGTTTGGCATAGGTTTTCCTAGAGGTGGAACTTTAGGCCAAATATACAGCAGCAGCTGTGGTGACATGTTATGCAGAAACCGTTCCAGGCGCTGTGCTCGAGGAGTTGGTGTTGCAGGATAACAGCATAACACGTTATGCATACGTTATTTTGAGCCATCTTACAGCAGCAATCCTGGTTTATACTGAAGGCCTAAAAAATATTTGTTTGTGCCTGAACTGAGTAATATGAGTCTTCCTGCCTCTTGTAATTTCCCAATGATTTAGTACTCAACCAATTACATTCACTGTATACCACATTTTAACAATCAAGAAGCCTCTCTGAATTGTACTTTCTTATTTTCATTAAAAATAGTTGTGTAAATTGTTGTGATACTCTCAAAAGTAAGATTTTTCTGATTTCTCCTCCATCTCACTTTCAAGGTCTGTGCTAAACTAGAAGCAATTTGGAGGAATTTCTCAATAACTATTGTTCAAATTATATGTAGATACATTTAGATTTCTAGGAGTTTGCAAGAAGAGTGTTGCTGTCATTTCAGAAGAATTTTTAGGAATGTTACACAAACTCTTGACAAACTGAGGGAAAGGGACAGTTTTTTTTTTATATATGCAGTGACAGTTCATGCTTATATGGCTTAAAGCTGACAACTCCACTTTTCCACCAAGCCAACAAGCTTCCATCCTTTGTCCAGCATGCTGACAAATCCCTAGAAATCAGTCTTCCATAGATTTGCCTAGCTTCTACAGAATAACTTCCCATGTCTCTTAAATTCTTATTGGCTTTATTCCTGAGACCAGCTCTGCTCAGCCTTGGTATTCCATGTGTCCTCATCAGAAATCCACACTGAAAATTTGAGTATCTATAAACACTGGTGATTGGGAATGATGCCAGCCAGACCTAGTACTAGGTATCACTTTTTGCTGGCAAGCCTGCAAATACAGGTTCCTCAAAGCAACATTTTATTTCTTCATTGTTTTCACAGCTGAATCCTTCAATGCTCATGTATAGTGTGCATGTTGCTGTGATGTGCCAGATGCAGGAAAGCAGCAGTCAATGTAGAGACTGTGCAAAAGTGAATAAGAATATTGCTTTTTCATTGTCTTTTTTTCCTTATGGTAAGAGTCTTGGTTATTCATGAAATAGGACATCCTTTCCATTCTTTGCTTTGCAGAAAGGTAGTTATGTTTCTCCTTTCCTCCATCAACCTCCCAAGATTTGTGTGTGTGGGCATACGTGTTAATTTCACAAATGGGATTTGGACAGACAGTAGGGATAACAATTACTTTTTTTTTTCCTGACTCTAGTTTCTGAGAATGTGTTGTTTGGTATCTGACTGAGAGCAGGTTTGTTTTTTTCTCCCTGACATTTGAAATTTTATGTTACCCTTTCTTACTCTGAAACTGGCTCTGTGGTTCTTCTCTAAGAATTGACGCATTGTTTTCTACTTTTTTTTTATGTCTACCACAGGCTTTTACTAATAAACATAAGCATATTAGTTATATTCAATAGTACTTTATAGTAACAGATCCAGCATATGATTTCCAGTTAATTTTACTTAAGGTTTATTTGCAGACTTTAATTTGGTATTTTAAACAAGCAAACAAAAGCATCCTATTCTTTGGCTTTTTCAAGTCTTGTACTGTTGAGACTGAGTTTGGCTGTCAGGTGTTTCCCTGTAATTTTCTCAAATTCCAGGGAAACTTCCATATTTGAAGATAAGAATTTGGCTCTCTGTCACTATAAGTTGTTTTTCTTAGCTCTCTTTAGGAGACTCATGTCTTTAAATCAGTTGGCTGCCATTTCAGGTCATCTTTGAAATGCCATCACCTGGCAATACTGAAGATTAATGTCATTTTTTTTTCCCTTAATAATTGTATTTTGTGACAGATTTTAATTAAATAGTCCATTATACTCAACTTCATGACCAACCAATCAAAAGCAGTTTGTGTGCTGCTTTCAGCTAGCCACAGCCAGGACAAGTTTGAGTGTCAGGGCTCAGAGGCCAGTAGTAGTCTTAATGTCCTTGACTGGCCCCTCAGGGCTACCCCGTACCCTGCCTCAGAGTCCATGCCTGTCCCTAGGGCCATCAGTTCCTGGCACCAGCGACACCACAGCAAGGCCACTCTCCCACTGCCCATGGCCTGGCCCTGCTTGGGCCCGTCTCCAGAGAGGCATGCCGGGTGCCCAGCTCCTGGCTGGGTTGGTGGGAGAGGCCCTGGCTGCTGGGCCCTGCCTGGCAGACCCCCTTGGAGAGTTATAATTCCTACTTCTTCACCTGTTTCTCAAATCTCCCTCCTCACTGTGAAGTCTGTTTTCCTCTGATCAACGGTGTTGGTTTACTGGCTTTCTCTTCAAGTTCCTTGTCTCCTTTCTTTACCCATGTATTTTTTTCATGTAGGTAGGAAGTTTTTTCTCTTCTTCTTCGCTACACAAACTCTGATTTCTGTTTTCTCTTCGACTGTCTGTCTTTTCAGTGATGCAAAGTGGTTTTTAAAGTAACAGGGTGATCTATCTATTCATCTGGAAATGTGATTGAAAATGGTTGTACTGTCTTCAGTCATTTTTTATGAACTTTCCTCATGATTTAGAGGAAAGGAGGGGAGAACTTATGTCTTTTGATAACTTGGAATTGACCAAATGTGTGATTGATAGAGATTTTGTCCTCATAACCAAAGAATAAATTGTTATTTTATTTCTTCTCACTTGTATATAAAGATGTTTTTACAGATGGTATCTGGTTTAGAGGTTGGGAATGATCTTGCCTGGTGTTGCTCTCTGCTCTTTTTATTCTCACTATTCATAGGTCTTTGAATGTAAGTGACAAAGTGTGTATCACAAATTGAGGAGGGATTCCCAAGCTGCCTGAATGCCTGGTAGGAAACATTTGTCAGGAATTCCTCCTGGTTTTGGGTTTTCTTTTAGATGCAAAATCCTACTTTTCATCTGTGTTGCTATAAATGCACACCCTAGAAAGATTCTTTACTAGAAAGTTCTTGATGGTATTTGTATTAACTTCTGTGACTGCTTTTTATTTGACATGTGAAGTAACGGTTGTGCACTGTGTACAGTTACAGAGGGCAAGCTGTTGCACTGTACTTCTAGTCTATAACTCTAGTCTATAATCTGTACATGCAAGTAGAGCAGTGGAGGGAGGCTGGATTTAATTTTTTGTTTATTTTGCGTTTTTTTTTTTTTTTTTTTTTTTTCCCCCCATGCACCTCTGTGCCTTTGCTGGAGTGTTTAATGCAGCTTGTATATGCTTATGGAGAAGCTGGCTGTGCTAACCATCATTTCCATTGAGGTGTCTGATAAGGCTTTCAGCTGTACTAGCAGAAAGTTCACTTTAGGCTTGTAAAGAAGTAGTGTAATTATGTGGGAGGAGGTTCAGAGGGGTGAGCACCCATGACTGATGGGCATGCTGGGCCCTGTGCCTGGGTACCATGTGGGGTGACCCTTGCTGCACCAGTGTGCCTCAGTCATGCGGCCTCCCATGCCAGTGTGTGTGGTACAGACTTAGTGGACAGGAGATTACGGTCAAAAAGGTGTAGCCTACAAGGGACTGCATTGCTAAGGAGACAGGCAGCTTGGAGCTACCATGAAATATGGTAGGGATAGTGCAAGCCTTAGCCCTACATCCAGCTTCCTCTTTGTTGAACAGTCCGTATTATCCCACAGCTCTGTTCAGTGACTGTTACACTCTGGCCCATGCAAAATAGTTTTCCACCTTTTGCCTTGCCGCTGTATTTGCCTCAAGCTTTTCTTGAAAATGAAAGTTGCCATTGCAAATTATTTGGTGAGGAAGACTCATCTCTTACCTGCCACCTTGGCAGTGCTTCTGCACTGCATTGTAAATGCGTTGTAATAGGGAGGAAAAAACACCCTGAAGTAAAACCAAAATCCTAACTTCAGTATTTTTCTAGTGAAAAAGAAAGGGAAAGAGGAATATGAATGCTTTGGAAAGTCTCACTTCTGCCAGTGTTGTGTCTTGTGAGAAGAGGGGTTTTGGACCCTACTCACAATGTGGGTGAGAAGGGTGGATAGTGAGCTGACTTCCTGGGCTGTGCTCAGTGCAGGGAGCCAGGAGGCATCCTCTGAGGCACCAGCTCAGCTGGAAGGCCGGGGAATGAGGCTGGGAACAAAGGAGCATCAGCCTGTGCAGACAGGGAGCCAGCCAGCCCATCAGTGAAGGGATGGATTCCACCCCACCCCCCCACCCCAAAAAGTGTCTTTGTTTTTCTCATTGCAAAAGAAGGGGGAGGGTGCAGGGGGAAGGAAGGACACCCTCCTGCCCCAAACATGATCTGCTTAAATCTTTTTCCTCCTGAAAAGATTTCATTTTTATTTTGAACAAAAATATACAGAAGTTCAAATGGAATCTTTTTTTTCCCTTACTTAATTTTACTACGACCATTTTCTGTAAGAGGGGATGTTTCTATGTGTGGTGTGTGCATGTTTATGCATGTGAGAGAGCTTCATCAGCTTCATCTGCCTATAAGTACAAGGAGCTGACTGCTAGCCAGTTAGGTTCTCCCTTGCAAGTAGAAACCATCAATAAAAGGCAGCCTGGCCAGTATTGCACTGGCATGATACGTGTATGCAATATTTATTGGAGTTGCATGATTCTGACCCTAAGACAAATTTGATCCTGTCCATTAGTTTTTCAAACTGTCATTTGTGCTCTTGTTTCTTTTGTTCATTTTTTAGATTTTTTTTCTTTGTGAGTGTTATTTTTGAGCAGAAACTGCCTCAAACAGCCCATATTTTTACTACTATTTAATATACAGACTTATCAGAGAATACTGACTACCTTTACTTCCTTGAAGTTGAGCACAAAGGTGTTCAGGATCTGCTGGAAATTGTTGCCTGTAACAAAAGGAATTTCTTTTGCCTCAAATGTAGCTTTGGCATTTTGCTTCACTGATAACAACGAAGAGCAATAAAGATATAACTGCAGCCTTCAAGAAAGAGACTAGTAAGACATCATTGCTTTGAAGAAACTGTAACTAGATGAATTGTACTGAAAGAGTGCAAAGCCTTCTCATTTTAGTTTCTTACACAACAAAACCCTTTTGATCCCAAGATTTCTTAACTATTGAACAAAAAAACCCAAAACCTTACATGGTTTTTAATTTCTATTTCAGAGATATATGCCATTAAAATAACCAACCAAAAAAACAGTACACTACAATCATAGATATACCAGCTCTTCCACTTGACATGCTCCAGAAGCCCCCAAAGACTAGATGATGTGTAAATACATTTTATCAAATACATGGGTAAAAATAGAAGTCAAGAAATTAACTTCTGTTGCTCAGAAATGATTTGATTAATTAATTTTAAAATGAGATAACAAGGCACCACTTTGGTAAATGCAACAAGGCACAGCCATGGGCCCCCTCTGCGTGGGACTTGTAGCAGAGCACCTGAGGCATATCTCAGCCAGTCTCTATAACACCCTGGCTGCGAGGAGGGAGCTTAGTGCCCCTAAAATAAGGGGCAAGATGAGTAGCTGCCTAAAGCCATAGCAACCACTAGGCTAGAGACTTAGGTGGAATTACAGCCATCTGGATCTGTCATTTAGCCTCTCTGCGAATCAGTCCCCCATCTGTAAAAAGGTATGATTTGAGCTCTTCATTACTACACTTCCCCTCTCTGTTCTGCATGTCAGGACAGTGCCTTGTACAAAAAGGCCCCTATCTTGTTTGGTGCCTCTAATTATTACCATAATATAAAAAAAAAACCAACATAGTGAAAGTAAGATTACAACCTCAAGGTCAGCTTCTGCTGTATTACACTCACCCTTTCCCACTGAAGCCTGCCAGGGTGTTACTGAACACAGAATTTGGCCTTTCAGGTATCAGTGTACAATATGCACATCTTGTGCTGAGATTAAATATGAATATGTTTAAAGGTCTGCTTTCAATCCAAATTTTGAGGGCTTGCCAAAGTAGCAGAGATTGAGATAGGATCTTTTGTACTATTAATTGAAGGCTATGCTTTTATTTCCTTTAAATTTTTTTTTAAAGCCTCCCTTCTGTGGTGGAAGATATCTTGCTGCTGCTTGGATTGAATCCAAGTACTGTTTTCCCCTTTAGCTAGAGCTGCAAAATGTGGTGGATTTGATTCCTTGCTAAGTATCTTTTGTTAAATACTCACAATTCAGAGTTGCAGATACCTTAAGGTGAAAGGGAAACCAGATCAAGATGCTATTAGCTGCCACTAGAAAGAAAACATGCCATAATGTCATATGAGTTAATAACTTTAAGTAGCCTGTAAGATGCTGCTGTGGAATTAAATGCTTAACAATAATTCAAAAACGGCTTACAGAAATTTAAGAATGTGGATCATTTAGTATAGCTGAAATTATGCTCCTGGCATATATGTATGACACATGAGAGCACTTACCTGGAAATTTATTACCCAGCTCTGAGCAAACAAAGCATGACCTACATTTGACTAAAGTCAGCTGTCTCTGGCTAATCCTATGGGCTTCTTTTTATTAATGTCACAATTGCTAATGTGGTATAACATTGTCATTACTGAATAGCACAGCGGGATAAGCTGCAGCTGTTATTTCTCTTTCTATACCTACTAACTCATTAAATTTGAGTTTTGGGGAATACAAATTGTAAAGATTATTCAAATTCTGATTGAGAAATGGGACTACTGGGAAATTGATGGTATCTAAAGTAAAACTTTGAATCAAGGATTTCAGTGATTTTTGACTTGTTTTTTTTTCCTTCTTTTATGGGAAAGGTTGGAAGGTTCACAATTGATTTTTTTTTTTTTAATTTTGTTTCTTTTTCTAGGTCCTTGGCATTAGGCTCCAAATTAAACCCAAGGCAGAATATCAAGAAAAGTAAC
This sequence comes from Urocolius indicus, assembly GCA_013401255.1. Classification (NCBI taxonomy): domain Eukaryota; kingdom Metazoa; phylum Chordata; class Aves; order Coliiformes; family Coliidae; genus Urocolius; species Urocolius indicus. Next base: position 35,171 of record WBNH01006630.1, on the reverse strand, counting down.
AGAAAGACAGACATTATTGCATAGTGGCTACTGTTCTTTCTGAAGAAAAGGTAAAATGCAAAGCTTGTGTAGATAGAGCTCTAAATGAACGAGTTTTGTGCCAAGAGATCTGTAAAACACTAAGTATCCCATTGTTAATTGAAATAGCATAATTTCCTCATTTAAAACAATAATTAAAAAAAAAAAATCTGTAACATACATAGATGCAGGTCTTTGGGGTTCGGTATTTCCACAAAACACACATGGCAGAGAGAACTGACTGCCTGAAGAAAAGTTTCCAATTTGTCTGCTTCAGGACCAAGTGTTCCTTTTCCATTTAATTGTGATAAACTTTTTCTGAGCCTTACTTCATGCCTACTCTCGTTCTCATCCTAATGGCTGGTTGAAAACATTTTGGAGAAAAATTAATATTTAGATTTTAGTGTGGAATCGGAATGAAACTGCTCTTTCCCTAAAACTTAATTTTTGCTTCCATCAAAAATTGTGACCTCGTAACAACCATGGGCGGGGATGACAGTTTCCAAATCAAGGCCTTCCAAGCTGGCTGCAGCATGGTAATGTGGCTGTCTGGGAGGAACACCTCAGGCCCTGGGGCCTCCTGGGTAGCTGGGCGGGCAGGCAGCCAGCTGTGCAGCCCTCACACTGGCTCTGTGGGAGCCTGGTTGGGCTAGGAGGAGGCATGGCTGGGGCTTTCCCACACCCCAGCTATTTCCTGCTTGCTGTAAGGCCAATGGAAACTGTGTCAGCCAGCGCAAAGTTAGGTCAGTGCTCAGGGGTCAGGCCGCAGGGTGGATTTTAATGGAGCTAAGCTGATGGTTGCAGCTGAGGATCTGGCCATTAATTTCCACTCTATTGTTACAGTGGATAGGTTTATAAGCTAAATTCAGTGTGTGATCTGTTGCTGTATTATGGTTTTCAAGGGATGTAAATCCCTTGACTTTTGTAGATGAACCTGGAGAAAGGCAGTTGTGTTTAAAGGGAAAAAAAGACCTGGGGGGAAGGGTTGCTGGGAGACCTGAAAACTGGTATATGGTCTTGTAATTGTGACAAGTGGCAGTTAGGCTAATATAGAAGCTTGGTTGGGTCTGAATTCCTCAAATCAAGATTAAAATCCCCTGCATTCTTTAGATAAATTGGAATAAAAATGATCTCTTAGGCATTCAAGCACTTAATTAGTTTCTCTCCTCCTCTTTTCTCTGCCAACAGAAAAAAAATAGCTGTTAACTTCTACATTCATGTTTAAACGGTGATGTCAGCTTCTTGGCTGTTGCTGACTGCTCCTGGGGATAGGTGGTCACACCTACAGTGACTGTTCTGTACTTAGTACATGAATAAGATAGGTGCTCTGTAATGTCAACAAACGTAAAAAAATGGGAAGCAATATGGAGAAGAGGACTTGGATTCGGAGGTGGGATAATGTACTGACCAATATTTTCAGGTAATGGAGGAAATTTGTTCATGGGAATTCTCTTGAATGTGGTCTCTATCTGTGGTCTCTACGATCATTGTAATACCATTCCCTAAAATTTCTCTTCCTGCAATAGTATTCCTTTTTATCTTGCTCCAATCAAGTCAACTTCAGATTTCCCAAAAGTGAAGCCTTTTCCCCTACCTTCATTTCTTGCACAAACTTGGTCTCAGCCCACCCTCCCTCCAGAAGGATCAATCCCAGTTGACTTCTTGATCTGCCTGTTGACTACTTCCACAAGCTGTAACCATTACTCTAATACGCCGGCTTTTAAAAATTGGGTTTGATGAGGGAGCTTGGAAGGTCGTAGAGGTTAGTGTGAAGCACAAGGGACAAGATGCTGAGGTTGCTTGTGGAGTGAGGTTGGCCGGGTTGTGTGAGGATCTGTGTGTGTACAGAGGAGAGGCTGCGCAGAATGATTCATATGGGAAATATGCCATGACCACACTGAAAACAAAACAATGTCAGCTCAAACTCTGATGGAATTTGTAGTGAGAATAAATGGTTTATCCTTTTATGAGTGGCTTGTGGTCTATATAAGTAAGCTTGAAGTCTCAGCTTAATGCTTGGCAAGCTGGTGCCCACCACAGGCACTGGCATTTCTGTAGGAGGAGGACTTGGTGAGCTGAAAGACCCTCCAGGGTATCACTTAGGAATGGTGTGATGTGTGGAAATTCTTATTGCTTTGTGGAAAACGAGGGTTTCAGGAACATAAACATGGAATTGCTAATGCATAATACAAATATATATACTTTAAAAATTAGTTCAATATCCTAAAAAAAAAATTAAGAACTTTTGGAGGCTTTTTTAATAGCAAATGCCACAGAACTTGTGTTAGCCACATGGCTATATGTGGAAATTAGCTTAAATATGCTTTGTAATACAAAATCTCCCCAGGGCAGTCAAATGCTCCCCTCCCAACCCCCCTACATCGCCCTTGTTTTTCCTTTCACTTTTAAAAATTTAAATCACTTTGCTTCTCTGGTTTCCTGCCTCCCATCATTATGGAAAATAAAGCATTTCCATGCAACACACAAAAGCAGTTCACTGATGGTGCTTGAAAGTAGAAACACACTCTGCATCTTGACTGTCGTGTGGGTCTTAGGCTGAAGGAAACAGACTGCAGGTCAGTTACGAAATGCACAGTTCTCATGCAATCCTTTTCCCACCCCTGCCGTAGGACTATTCCACTTAGAGCAGTTTCTTCGCCAAACGAGTCCTCTCCCTTCCCTCTGATTAGTAGTTTGCTCCCTCTGTCTGTAACAATTGATAAAGCAAGGGCAACGGCAGAGCTAAATATGGAAACGTTATTTGGGATCTTTAGATGCTGCTGTAGGAGAATGTATGATAACTCATGACTTTCTGAGAGTTAAAGCTGCTAACACCAGAAATCTCTGTGAACTTGGCTTCATCTTCCTGAAAGCCAAAGGACTGAACGATCAACTTATTTCTAGTTTGTGCTATTTCAGATTTAGCAAACCTTGTGGATAACTGGACAGTTACCTGACAAAGACATGAAGTTCATAAAGCTAAAATCTTTTAGGAAGAGGGTGGTGCCTTTAAATGGTATTTAAAAGTGTTTATTTTTCCTTTTTTTAAATAAGCTTTTCTAAGTTCTTACTTTTTAATGGAGGAAGTGAAGTTAGTTTACTTCCACTTCCCTCCTGTCTGCTGTCCACTGTCTCTGACTTCCACAAAGTCTATATGGGCTAAATGAGGAACTCAGAGCTATCCATGCAACCCTAGGAAAGGAGCTGGAGGCAGACATACCTGCCTGCTTGCTTCTTGAATTTTAAGGTTTCATTGCTTGTATGTTCCATATAGGTATTTCAGGGAAGGCTGTATTATTTTTCAGACACCTCTTCTTCTCTTCTTGTGGCCTGGTTACACTGAAACAGCTCAGATATGTACCCTCTGCTAGCTGATTTTCTCATGGTAGTGTGGAAAAAAACCCATCCCACCAAAAAATTACCTAAAATATGCAGAAGGAAAGGTTTCCATTAAGAAAAGGCAACTGCTTTAAACCAAGATCTGAGCTCTACCCATAATCAACCTAAATATTTATTGAGTATATTTGTTAAGGTGCTTAATTTATGGAATGTGAAGTGACAATGTATTGAAAAAACAAGCGAACTTAAAACTGGGCAGTTTCACCAGTGTTTCTTAACAGTGTCAATGGAAAAGCAAGCTTGATAAGTGAGCTTGATAAGTCATGCATGAGTAAACCAGCATATCGGGGTAGGAGAGGATACTAGCCTTCAGCACCAAATTAAACCTGACTGAACAATATTCTACAGCATGCAAAACAACTTGAGAAGTCAAATGGCTGAGAAAAATAAATGCCCTTAACTTTCTTGTACTGATGTATTTGGAATCCCAAGATTTTTTTCTTTTAAAAAATGTCATCTTTAATTTCCAGATATTCTTTTAAAAAGGCAGATAGATTCTCCCCTGGCTGTGGTTTAATAGAAAAACCTCTTTATCAATTTTTCAAGGAATAAACCTGACCTGCATCTTGTTATTTCTAGCTTGACAGAGCAGAAGTTGTAAATCTTCAACATAATAGAATCCATTTTGCTAGATATTTCACCATGGGAAGGGCACCACTTTAATCAAGAGGCTATTTGAATTCAAGTACGGTATTGTCCAAAGCTAACTGTTTAAAACAGCTGATCTATATCTGAACTTAGAACATTTTTTTTGGTGAACATGCAAATTAACTGCATCGAGTTATGAAAGTACCCGTTTGTGACTAATGGCAATTATCAGAGTAATGCTGCCTTTGTTCTCATTTCATTATCCTCAGAACTAATCATTCTTGCCCCATAGTGTAACATTGTGTCTTTGGTAATGTTTCATTTTCTGTAAGAATAATAATGAAAGGGAAAACGCTGTGAAGAATAAGGAAGTTCTTTGTTATGCTCGGGAAAGTAAAGGCCGCTGCTTGCCACGTGGAGGAGCTCAAGTATCAGGTTAGGAATTACCATTGCCGCCGGGAGAGCTCCTTCCCCGGCCAAGCTGGGCTGGAAAAGTAACTCCAGGGAATGCCCTGGCCTCGGTCTGACCCTGGGTGTGTGGATGAGATTGATGTAACTCTGCAGCAGTTATACATAACTTGGTCTGTGGTAGTGTTAATACTGACATGCCATATAGATCAGACAGACCTCAAAGCTGCTGGCATTGGTGCAAATCCTGCCTTCTCTACATTGTAACTTTTCTGTAGTTTTCTATACCTACTTCCACAACTTCTCTTCCTGCTGCAACATTTAGGACTAATTAAGGTGAAAGACAACGATGGAAGTTGCTGATAAACTGATTCCTACCTTACTGTACCATTCTGCACCTTAGCTTAAAGTAATGCAGATTCAGCTCCCAGATCCAGCTGTGCCAACAGGAGAGGTCATAGACCTGCAGCTATTTTCAGTCCCTTTCTGTTCTACCGAGAATATTTTTTTGTTTTTACTCCAGTGTTCTGTTAGTAGAACAGTTTGTGTGGAAATTCCCTAGTTATCTTCAGGAAAATCTGTCTGCATTAGGTAAAATAAGTGGCACCTACAGTGTGGCAGGTAGAGCCCTTGGGCTGGTGATGCTCCATGGGTCAGTTCTCTTACTTGGTGGATGGACCTAGTAGCAAGGGCCACGGGCCGTTCAGGTCCTGGTCTAACTAGCTGAACCATCTTGATACGTACTGACTGTGTAAGAGGTCTCTGTTTTCTAGCCCCCACCCTCAACCTCTCTCATGTAGGCTAGGTAGTGCTTGTAAACTAGAACACACCACCTCTGGTGAGCTAGAAAATGAAGAGAAATGTAGTATGAACCCTGCAGGAGGGCATGAGAGAGAGGCTAGAGGCCCTTGTGCAGCTTGTTTCTTAAAGCTAGGTCTTCACAACCTACTGACTCCGCAAACTTGTTTACCGTCAGTTTCACTACCAGTTTCAGCTGATCTGTGTGTCTCTGCCTGGTGTATATGAGGGATTGCCTGTGAGAGCAGCTCATCTGGCATCTCTCTGAGGCCACAGGTGACTACAGCGAGGTGCCAGGTTGGATGCAGGGATGAGTAATCGACTGGAGAAAGAATAGCAAGCTGAGGCCTTTGTTTTCTGTGACAGCTGTCTTGCACTGAGAATTTCTGGCTCTTCCCTCCCTTTGCCATATGTCCTGGGTTTGGCCAGGATAGAATTAACTCTCCCCAGCTGCTGCTGGGGGGTGTGGCCAGGCTGTTCAATGCCACGTGACATCATGCTCGGGATATAAGGGCAGCAGCTGGGTCGGGGTGGTGCTGCGGCCAGTGTGGGAATTGCAGTTCTGCTGTCGGGCTGAGCACGGTGAGCAGTTACATTGGGCATTGCTCCTTTTTCTTTGTCCTTTGGCCATCATTGTAACTGCCTACTCATTGTGGGGTTCTATTAAACTGTCCTTATCTCAACCCAGAAAGTTCTACAACTCTCTCTTGATTCTCCTCCCCATCCTGCTGAGTTGGGGAGGAGTAACTGGGTGGTTTGGTTGTTGTTCAGTTAGGGCTAAACCACCACACCATAATACAATAATGACTCCTTTTATTATCAATCCTTACTGATGAGTTATTTCAGACTATTATTATTCCTCTCAATACCATAAAGTGTAATTGCTTATTTCTCACCCTTCTAACGATGCTGTCAGGTATGTAACTGGCACAGCTGAGAATCTTTGCTGTGCTATAGGCACACACAAGCTTCTGGAGACGCCTAGAGAGGAAAGTTTTGTAGCACGATATGCTAAAACCATGAATCTCAGTCTTCTGAAGTTGATAATTAATGTATATTCTGAAATGGCTTTGTTTTCCTTCCAGACTCAATCAGTGAAAAAATGTCTAAGTTTAAATTTATAAATAACTCTGAAGGACTTTTTGTTCTTTGAAATCTTTGGTTGGAAAGTCTATGATAAATGACATCAGTTACAACCATCCTTACTTACACAAATAATTTAATTTTAATATACTTTTGACTCTAAAGAATGCTCAATTTCTTGACTTGTTTTATAGGAATGTCTTTCCTTATTTCCCGAGATTTAAGGCACAGAAAAAGAGCTCATGACCTTACTTTCTGAAATAGTTCAGAAATGTGACGTGCACGATGGCTGTAAGGGTAGCTGCTGCTGCTGCTCAAAGTTCAGCTGGAAGAGTGGCAGTAGGAATCACTTTTAAGAATCCAAGGTTTTTGTATAAACTAGTACATCTTCCTGGCTATGGGTGTGAGTAAAGTGTACTTTACTTCTAATAAGCTTAACATTACTCAAGAGTTTGAACTGGAACTTGGGCTTAGAATGTTGATTCTGCAAAATCTAGATCTTGCCTTTTTTTCTGTCTGCTGCAATATTAGCAAGCACACCGAGTAAGCTAATTTGGTTAAAAATATGATAAATGCAGCAACGTAGCACAGAACCTGTTCTAAATTAGTGCTTATGGGTGATAAATTATATATTTTTGAGTTGCTAGGGGCAAAACATAAAATGTGCAGCACCACCAATTTTTAACTGCTGTATGCTTTAAAAAATAAATTGTATGCAAACTTTTTTGCTGAATTCCAGTGAAATAATATTAAATTGTGGGAAAGGTACACATTCTTATTTTTTTAAAATACACAGTCTTTAAACAATCTTTAAAGTGCAGCAATAGACTGAGTAACATATACTGTTCAAGAAATGCAAGGTAGTCCTAATTCTGTAGATCTGGGATGTTACAAAGCTTAGGTTAGGCTGTAGGATCCCCTTGGAGAAAAGCAAAATGATTCAAGTGTGCAGCTGAGCAAACAAAGAGCTCCACTTCTCTTGGTAGGAATTTGCATTGGTGGAATTGTGTGGGGAATAGGCATGAGGAAATTTTGGCCAGAGAAGTGCCTTTTGCCTCTGCTTCTTGGCAGTTTAATCTAATTAAAAGAAAGAAAGCTTTCCCAATATAACTATCCTATATAACTGTAAGAACTTCATAAACCCCTTCTCTCTTTACTTCAATCATTTAAGCAGCCCATAATGACTCTCAGGAAAAAGAATTAATCTTCACTTCAGTGCTGAAAGTCTCCAAATATGATAATTCTTGAGGGATTTTTCAAAGAGTAGAGTTGTGCTGACCCTTTTGAGCAAGTCATTAATGAAGCAGCTTTCTGATAAATAGTAGTGTGCTAATGACCTGCGGATGTGCTTTATGGAGAAAGGAACTGATCTCTTGGGATCAGTAAAGACAGTATTGCAGTTTTGCAAGAATAAGGGTGTTAATACCTCTGTTCCAGATACAATCCATCTCAAGCATTTAAAATCTCTACTGAAATTCCTCCTAAAGGGTCATTTAACACCTTTCACTTCTTTACACTTATGCCTTGTTTCTATGTGCTATATAGAATTGCCATTGTATGCAACAGCTACTGAGGTTATGGCTGCTCTGGAAGGATTTGTAAAGGCTTTTTTGTTTTATTTTCTCTCTATTTTTTTTTTTAAATGAATGTTTGTAAGGCTCTTTATGTTCCTCAGTATGAATGCAAGGCTTTCTGTTCTTATTGTGCCAAATCTGGAATTTTCCCTCAGGCCTCCATTCTTTGGAAGTCAAGTGGTATTGAAGAAGGGCAGCAGTCCAGCCAGCAAGCCTGGCACACCTGCCACTACACAGTACCTGCCACAAATATTGGACTCCAGCACTTTCCGTGACTTTGAGAGGATTTCAGTGATAATTCCCACACAGGTGCTGTGTTGCCACGGTGCTCCTTTGTAGGTGTGTGCTTGTGGTTGTTACCTTGTCTAGTGAGGGCTGTATTTGACCTTGGAAATACAGCAGAAAAAACAGGATGAGAGTTCCTTGCTGCATTGAACAGATAAATAGATCTTGGCCTTTTTTGTTTATTTACTTGTTTGTTTGTTTTTAAATTGTCTCTTACCCCTCTTACATTCTAAAAATTAGGTGTTCCCTTCTTTGCAGTCTTGAAAACCTGGATGACTATAACCTATACAGTCACCCTTCAAGGGTGATTCACTCAATTTTTTTCACTCAATTTCCTATTCAGCCTTTCTATTACTCTTCAGACTGTTGGTTGTAGAAACTAAAGAGCTGTGAGTAAATGGCATTAGGACTTGTTGGCTTTTTCATTTCACCTAACAACATCTGTGTCCCCCATTTCTCTACCCCCAGTATAGGACATCCCCCAGCAGAGCAAGAGATGGGTAAGGTTGTTGTTTCAAAGGTGAAAGTAATTATAAAAACCTTCACTCTTCTCAAAGGAAAGAAGTACTGTAGACTGCAGACTCTTTGAAGTCAATGCTCTGAGCAGAAGTTGTTGCAAAACTGGAATGGCTGTGAATTTGCCAACCTCTTTTGGTGAAACATTATTTTGGCTCAGTAGTTTAATTCTCCTCCTTCCCCTATAATCCGTGGCTACGTTTGAAGTGGGGGGAAGACAATATTGGAATATTTTAAGAGAACTGTATTTATCCATATAATTACATGAAACAGCAGTTGTCTTTTTATAATGTGGGAGAGTGATCGACTAAAACTTTTTTTAAAGTCTTAAGTCTCTAAATGTAGAATCATAGAGTTGTTTCAGCTCGAAAGACCTTTGAGATCATTGAGTCCAGCCTCTGTCCCAGCCCTATCAGCCGCTAGACTATTTCTCCAAGTGCAACATCCAACTGTCTCTTAGATACCTACAGGGACAGTGACCCCAGCACCTCCCTGGGCAACCCGTTTCAATGCCTGACAGCCCTTGCAGTAAAGAAATTCCTCTTCATATCCAGTCTGGACCTCCCCTGGTGCAACTAGAGGCCATTTCCACTTGTTCTACTGATTGTTACTAGGGAAAACAGACCAACCCCCACCTCACTACAATTTCCTTTCAGGTGGTTGTAGAGAGTGATAAGATCTCTCATGAGCCCTTCAGCTGTTCCTCATATGAAACATGCTCCAAATCCTTTATTGGCTTGGTAGCCCACCTCTCTATCCTCTCCAGCATCTCAGTGTCCTTCTTGTAGAGAGAGGCCCAAAAGTGGACACAGTATTTGAGGTGCGGTCTCACTAAAGCTGAGTACAGGGGAATGATCACCTCCCTCCTCCTGCTGACAACACTGTTCCTTCTTGGCCACCTGGGCACACTGCTGGCTCATGTTCAGACGCTGTCAATCAACACTCCCAGGTCCCTCTGTGCCTGGCAGCTTTCCAGCCACTCCTCCCCAAGCCTGTATTACTGCTGGGGGTTGTTGTGGCCCAAGTGCAGGACCTGGCACTTGGCCTTATTGAAACTCGGGGAACTGGTCTTGGCCCAGCCATCCAGCCTATCTAGATCTCTCTGTAAAGCTTCCCTACCCTCAAGTAGATCAACTCTTCCATCCAGCTTGGTGTCATCTGCAAACTCACTAAGGGTGCACTCTATCCCCTCATCCAGATCATTAATATAGATGTTAAACAGGAGTGGTTCCAGTATTTAGCCCTGGGGGACGACACTCGTGACTGGCCACCAACTGGATATAACTCCATTGACTACAACTCATTGGACTCAACCATCTAACCAGTTTTTCACCCAGGAAGGTATATGCCCATCCAAGTCAAGAACAGCCAATTTCTCTAAGACAACGCTGTGGGAAACAATGTCAAGTGCCTTACTAAAGTCAAGGTAGACAACATCCACAGCCTTTCGTTCATCCAACAAGCAGGTCACCCTGACAGAGATGGCGATCAGGTTTGTTAAACAGGACCTGCCCTTCATAAAACCATGCTGACTGGGCCTGATCACCTGGTTGTCCTTCATGTGCTGCAAAGCAGAACTGAGGATGTTCTGCTCCATCAGCTTCCCAGATACTGATGTCAAACTGACAGACCTGTAATTTCCTGGATCATCCTTCTGTCCCTTCCTCTATATAGATGTTATATTGTCTGACTTCCAATCAGATGGGACGTCCCCAGTCAGCCAGGACTGCTTATAAATGATGGACAGTGGCTTGGTGAGCATCCCTGCCAATTTTCTCTGCACTCTAGGATGTAGCCCATCCAGCCCCATAGATTTGTGCACATCAATGTGGAGCAGCAGGTCACTTCCCATCTCCTCCTGAACTGTAGGGGGAACATTTTGCTCCTTGCCCCTGTCTCTTGGCTTGGAGCGCTGACTTTCCCCAGTGGAAATGCTCCTATTACTTAGGATTGAGGCAAAGAAGTAATTAAATAACTCAGCCTTATCCTGGTCTTATATTACCAATTTTCCTTCTCGATCTAATAAGGGATGGGGGCTCTTTCTGGTCTTCCTTTTATTGTGAATGTATTTATAGAAACTTTTCTTATTACCCTTTTACCTCTAAAGCCAGTTTGACTTCTAGCTGGGCTTTTGACCTTCTAATTAACGCCGTACCTAACCTAACAGTGTTCTTGTACTCATTGTGAGTGGTCTGCCCCTTCTTAGATAGTCCATAAACTCTCTTTTTTCCCCTGATTTCATAGATCCTTAATAACCGATCTGACTCTCTTCAAAGGTGAAATGTCCCTAAATCTTGTAGGTTGGAACCTTAAAGACCTTTTCAAATAAAGGTGTAGTTTTTCCGATGTCCTAAGTCTCAAATTTATGTGCCTAAGAATAGAGAGAAAAAAATCCAGAAATGTATTCAGTTGTTCTTACTCTTCATTCTCTTACAGACTTGCATAGATTTTACAATTGCAGAATGAGAAGAATAAATCTCTCCAAGCCTGTAAAGCAGATGAAATACCTTTGAGAAGCTACTCTATCTCCTAGACTAGATGAAATAGTGCATGATTAGAATATTTATAATTACTGATGAGAAGTAGGAATAATAATAATCACTAACTGCAGTAATCTTTAACTTTCCTGCAAGTTGAAATGCCTATTAAAGTAGTTATAGCATGTGGAGTGCTAATACAATACACAAGGATTATTGTGGACAGGAAAGCTTTTAAAATAATGTCTCAATCTACATTTTTTCTCTTTGTCTGAGAACAAGATCTTACTTTGCTCCCAGATGTAAATCCTGCTTGGATGAAATGCCTTGGGAAAGCTACCTTTCAAGGTACTGTCCTCTGTCTCTTTCTAGTGTTAAAATGCACTTAGAAAACATTATGAAAACTAATGGAGAGGATTTTTCAAACATTAATGACACACTTATATTCTTTACTAATTGCTGAAGGGCTTTGCAGTGAACCTGTACATTTTAACTTCAAATGCTTGCAGCCTTTCTTTGATTCCAGTGAGGGTATTTACTCTTTTCTATTATATGGTTAGTTTCAACTGCCCCTTTGAAGTGCTGTTTAAGGTTGTAATCCTCCAAGCAGTCTGGCAAAAGCTCAGCTGGAGCTGCACCAGGACAACTTGCAGGGTTAAAGCCACTGTAGCACTTCAGTTCAGTCTAGTGGGGAAATGAGAAAGCCCTCAGATCCAGCAGAGATGTCAAGAAACGTAAAAGATTTCAAAATTCTCTTGCCTCCTTCCAGCCATCCTCAAGAACCTGTTTTGAGAGGAGTTGTATTTGACTAAGATTTTTTTCGAAGCCTTGTCTGCTTTTTCAAAATAAGAGTTTCCAAGAAAAACGTTGTGTAGGCTGAGAGACATGCTGAAATTAGGAGTTAACAATGCTATGTTTTGGATATTATGACTTTGCTCTTCAAATGCTTCCAGTAAGCTCTTGTTCAGTCGGCTTTAGTCTTCATATGATATGAGTTTCTAGAAATCCAGCTTTATATTCCTTTGATACTCTTGTCAAAATCTTCCTCTTTCCTGTCTTTTCTATATGCTGCCTCTGAGGGTTTAGTCCTGCAAGATGTTGAGTGTACTGGATGTACTTAGAGTCAGAAAAAATTCTTACATGCATTCATTGTTGCTCACACTGACTACTTATCATATGCCAAGCACTTCACAGGCATAGAAGTTGACGATGCCATTCCAGATGTCTCTCCACAAACTTTAACAGTGTATATGTCAGTGGTACTCTTTTTTGTTCCTGAAATTACATACCTTACTGCACTGGAACTGAAATGCTCAGTGTTTTTCAAAACTGTGGTCTTGGAGACTATCCATGGTGTGAGGTTTTGTATATCTACCCAGAAAACACTTTGTTCACAGGTTATATAAAACACAAAGTGAGCCAAGTGTGTTCCTGGTAGAGTAAGCAACCATAGACTCCACTATGCAGCCCACAGCTGCCACTGTGCACCAGCTCCCAGTTCTTGCCCTCAGCAAATTAACCCTAGCACTGAAAAGCAAAGTGGGGAGAGGAAAAGAGCCCAGCTCTTATCAGGGAAAGAGGTTTATATTGTAATATGTTTATATCATAAATGTGGTTCTTTTTCTGAGGAAGAAACATATATGACATGACTAATGTTTGCCATGTAGGACAGACAAAAAGACTTACAGAGCAAGAGTATCTTGTGCAGTTTGATTCCTTACTTTTTAGCAGATGAAATCCAGGGGGTTAGATGAATGCATTTGAATTCCATCTCAGTGACTCAAAATTACTGTAATTCTCTCCTTTAATTTATGGAATATCTTTTTTATATGTTGCTCCTTCAGATGTCCAATACAAAAAAAATTTTAGTGTTTCTGTGTCTACAGCTTTTTTTAATGAGTGGACCATAAATCCCCTCTCTAATACTGTTCACTCCATAGTGCCAGTGATTTATCATAGGGATAATTTTATAACTTCAGTCACATGAGGACTCAGGTTATAAACTGTATCTTTGCTCTAAATCTTCAATAGTTTGTTCTGACCGAGCTCACTGCAGCACTTCCAGTCCCCTCATGAATTTGCTTTAGAGTAAGTTGAGTGATACAATTTGTATGCTTGCCTTTACTGATATCACGGTGAACAAATGGAGAGAGAGGAATATTATCCTGTGCTTTTCCTTCTGATGAGAACTCTGTTCTTAGCCAACGTTTATGCTCAAGACAACTAACTTTCATTAAAACACTAAAGTTTGCTTATTAAGAATTTGTGTGTATTTATCCTGCAAGCTGAAGTATTCTAGCTTCTTTTTTATTTTTTTTTTTTTCTGGAAGTACACTCTGTGAGCTGATTTAAGAAAAAATGATTCTGCAGAAAGAAAACTTATCATTGCACAGTTTCAAGGACACTTCAAAGTACTTAAGTTTGTAAAAAAAAATGATGTAATGCAAGTTGGCTAAGATGTAGCATCTGTGTCAACGAATGCCTGTTCGTGGGTGGTCCAGTGGATATGAAGTCCTGGAGTCCTTTCAGTGGCTATCTTCACACCATCCAAGCGTAATGCAACTCCTCGTTTGCATCACCTTACATTAGTTTTAGCATGCAAATCTTCAAGTCTAGATTTGCATCCTTTCTGATCATTAAAAGACAAGACAACTTTCCTTCCAAAGTATTTTTTATCTCTATACCAGTCAGTTGTAAAATGTCTCAAGGGGCAGTTTTTATAATCTTAATGCACTACTTCCAGAACCCAAACTCTTGATACATAAATGTTTTAAACGGCAGAAAGACCTGTGCTCTGTGATACTGAGGTTTCTACAAAGATGAATCATGTTTATGATATTGGGCATATTTAAACTACTTATCCTATACATCTGTTTAAACTGGTGTAGGTAAAATAAGCAGTTACTGAAGACAAACGATAAATCTGACATTCTTTTAGGACCTTGAGCAGTCAGTTAGTGCCAGTGCAGAGTCATGGAACTAATTTTAAAGTAATTAGTTTATGCCAAGTCTTTCTTAATGTACTTGCAGGTCTAGTGGTAATAGAGGAGGAAAAGATAGCAATAGCTCATCTGGGAATTATTTTATTATGTAGAATAATCTGAAGCTACACAGAAAAACACACTGTGAGCAGGAGTGGTCTCTAGAGGTTTGCTTTTTTAAAAAAAATAATCTTGAAAGGCACAGCTTTCTTGCCACTGAAAAGGTTTTACATCAGACAGTTGCTTCAAAAGTGAGGTATTTATCTTAATCTTTCTCTTTTCAACTTTAGTGACACCATTTTGCCACTGAGTGGGAGTAAAGTTAGAATAGTGCTTAACATTTTTGACAGATTTTTTTCAAGCTAGTAATTTCCTGGATTTGTAAGAACACTACCTGCTTGGCACAAAGAAATCATACATTTCAGACTAGCTCTTGTGAATTTCATGAAGCCATAGAGAATTTCAGGAAATTTGGAGCAAAATGGCTATATTTGTTTCTCCTCTCCAGTTAGTAGTGAATAAAAATATTTTTTGCATGTACGCATGTGTGTGGCCTTTTAGATAAATATAGCTGAGGTTATGATGTGTTGGAAATTTTGATGTATTTTTTTGTTGTTCTTTCTCAGCTAAGTTGTGCGTATAAACTTAGTCCTGGTTGGGAACCATTGATCCAGATGAGTTACTTCCTTTAAACATAATAAACCTGGAGCCATTCATTTAAAATGAGCATCACTAGGCAAGCATTTTAAAATATTATTTCATTAAAGCTGCCTAGATCTCTGCTTATGATTTAAATAGAAGCAAGACTGCCCTTTGTCACTAGAGTACTTAATGTGCTGCCACAGGTCACAGTATATTGGTTTTAGTTGTCTCTTTCTCAGGTGCTGCCATACGTCTCCTCCTTTTTTGCACTTTGAGACATGGGGCCATTCAGAAGGAGTGGGATCTAGATTAGCATTTCTGTCAGTCTGCAGGTCCTGTGATCTGATACTATTTTCTCCACAGGCACTTCTGGTGTCTCTTATTAGCCTTGCACAGGGCTCAGAGCTTCTTGAAAAGGTTGCTGCTAATGCTGTTTGGCAAGTTATGGGAGAAACGGATGAAACTGGAATAGTTCTCAGTTGTTTGACTGTGTCAGGGTGAGTTGCTAAGCTCATGTATCATCACCCTTCCTAGTGGCTTCAAGGAAGAAAGCCTTGCTGAGGCTGAGCGATAAGGCATACAGCAAGCCCTGCACCCTTAGTGGTGCTCTCATATGCCTGTGCTGACCAACCCGTATATTTCTGTAGCTTTGCAAAAAGGAAAAATGGAAGAAGAGTCTGTGAGCAGAAATCCCTTCTCAATACCACCTAATAAGCTGAAAGTAGACTTGAGGGGGGTAGAGAGGGTTTTCCTTCTAACTTCAGTGCAGAAAGGTTTTTGAAATAGAATTTCAAGGATGCAATGTTGGAAACTTGGGAGTCTACTGATTGCTACCTCTAAGAGACTTGTAAAAGCAACTGAGGGAACTAGACCAGACACTTTTTCAGTAGGAATCTTTTGACTCCCATTAATAGTAAGATCTGTCTCTGTGCCCAAGAAACAGAATTTGCACCTTGCATTCTTCTCTGAAGACCAGATCCTAAAAAATAATTTATTTCACTGTTAGTGGATTTTGCTTTCTTGCGCATAAATAAATAAATAAATATTTATGTGACTATAGGCTTATTAAAATCCTACATCCTTCTGGGAAGGATGAACAATCATCACTTTCGAGGATTAGATTCTTTAAGGATTATCTTCAGCTGCAAGGACTATGAGCCCCTGAAGATGGGAGCTAATGGGATGGTGACATTTGACTTCGAATTTGAATTCTGAAGGCCATGTCTGATAGGTAGGCTGGCACAAAACAAACTAGAATGTGAATTTAGTGTCCTACCTACTCTATACTAATTGCTCTTTTGCATACTTTGGTACGCTTGAGGGAAGGGATTCCATCCAAAGCAACCTTGACAGGCTTGAGAAGTGAGCCATTGTGAACCTCATGAAGTTCAGCAAAGTTAAGTGCAAGGTCATGTCATCTGGGTTGTGGCAATCCCCAATATCAGCACACCGAGGGAGTGAATGAATTGAGAGAAGCCCTGTGGAGAAGGACTTGAGGATACTGGTGGATGAAAAATTGGACATAAGCCAACAATGTGTGGCCCAAAAGTCAGTGCTATCCTGGACTGTGTAACAAGAAGTATGAACAGCAGGCTGAGGGAAGTGATCCAGCCCTTCTACTCCACTCTAGTGAGACACCACCTGAAGTACTGCATCCATCTCTGGGTTTTCCAGCAAAAGGAAGACATGGACCTATTAGAGCAGATCCTGAGGAGGACCATGAAAATGATCAGAGGGATGGAATGCTTCTATGAATAAAACCTGAGATCTGGGTTGGCTCAGCCTGAAGAAGAGAGAGCTCCAAGGAGATCTTATTGCAGCCTTAAAGAGGGCTTGTAAGAGAGAGACAGACTTTTGACCAGGTCTTCTTGTGATAGGGCGAGGGGTGACAGATTTAAAACAAAAGAGGCTAGATATATGGAAGAAATTCTGTATGATGAGGGTGGCAAAAAACTGTCACAGGTTGCCCAGAGAGGTGGTAGGTGCCCATCACAGGAAACGGTCAAGGTCAGGTTGGGCAGGGCTTTGAACAACCAAATTTGGTGGAAGATGTCCCTGCCCATAGCAGTGGAGTTAGCTTAAAACACCTTTAAATGTCTCTTCTAACCCAAAGTATTCTGTGATTCTGTATTCATGGTACATATAACTTGCACAAAGGTATCTTTTCTTTCCATGTAAGTAGCAACTAATGCAGGTTTATTTCACTCCCTGTATTCCATGGCTTTGAAAGATGTTTCTTGGAATTTTATTGAAAAAGTGAATATAGCCAGGAGGAAATGGCTGATGTAAGGACTGTGAATGAGGCAGGCAGGACTAAGTCAACTGTAGCTGGGAGAAGACACCGGTAGTTTTGAGAATCAGTGATCAGGAGCAGAAGGCAGCCGTGGCTTGTGGGAACTGACAACTGATGCAGAAACAGAAGTTTGCTATACCAGCTTAATGAACATTAACTTTGTGACGTAAAGAAGTCTTAAATGACTAAAGCTAAGTCATGTACCCATAAAAGCTGTTTAGAGCTTCATTCTTCCAGATTATAAATTGTGAGAGCTAGTTTTATATCTGGAACTTTGAAAAACAAAAAGAAATGAAACCATCCCCATTATTGCCACTTCTCCAAGTGACTGCAGTATGTCATTTACTAAATCAATGTAAATGAGTGCTGACTTCAGTGTTTTCTCACTTAGCTATGAAAGTATTGAATGTCTCTTCAGTCGGGTTTTATTGAAGTTTACCAGCTTGTAAGAAAGAGGAAAAGCTGTAGCTCCAGATACTTGCTGTCAGCTGTGCTGCACATTTCCAGAGACTTCTGGATCCTTCTTTGGTGTATTTGTCCTACACATAGCTCTTGAGGGCTGCCTACACTCTCATTATCCTATTGTTTTTTCTCCTGTTATGGGTTCACAAGCTGAATGAATGGCTAAGGTCAGTATCAAACCCAGCGAGGCCATAAAAGGCACTGCTACAGTTTGACAGAATGTCACACTTCATTTTTTTGAAGAGGAAGTAATTTGAAAATGCCAATATTTGTTTACATGTAGGCAAAAAGATGGAGTCTGTATTGAGAAGATAACTATATAATTTCACCTCCCAAAATCTTGCAATACATGCCATATAAAAAATCGAGTGAGGCACAGCTGTTATTCTAATCCATTAACACAGAGCAAGTATTTTCAAAAGTATCCATTGGAGGACACTGTAACACTATGAATCACAGGAAGTATGGTGATTCTACTTTTTTTTAAAAAAAAAAAAAATCCACATTTCCCTTTTAAAGAGGGAAAAATGAAAGTAGAACATGGTTTTGTTTCCATAACACAGTTTGAAAATCTGCTATTACCCGACTGGTTTTTCTCTGTCGCACCTTCTCTAGCTCCATTACTGCTTGGCTTTTGTTTCTGAGACTGTTCAGAGGTACTTACTCTCTGGCTTCTGGTATAATCACTTGTTCTAATTTTAGACAATACCCAGATGGGTTTGAGCTTTTCTGTTCATTTTTCATTTTTTACCTTTTCATCTTTTAATCACTTGCATTACATTAGCTTTTGTATCTCATTTATATTCAAAATGATTATGTGGTTGGTTGACCCTGGATGGACACCAGGTGCCCACCAAAGCCACTCATTATTCACCCTCCTCAACTGGACAGGGGAAAGAAAATATAAAAAAAGGCTCGTGGGTCAAGTTAAGGACAAGAAGGGATCACTCATCAATTACTGTCATGGGTGAAACAGACTTGGCTTGAAGAGATTAATTTATTACCAATAAAATTAGAGTAGGATAATGAGAAATAAAACCAAACATTAAAAATACTTTCTCCCCACCCCTCCCTTTTTCTTGGGCTCAGCTTCACTCCTGATTTTTCCTACTTTTTCCCCTCCAGTGATGTAGTGGGTTGGGGAATGGAGGTTGTGGTCAGTTCATCATATGTTGGTTTTCCTCTCTTTCTTCACCAGGAAGAGGACTCTTTACACTCTTTCACTGCTCCAGCATGGGATTCCTCCCATGGGAGAGCTATAGACAAAAATCTGCAATGGCAATCTCTGGTGTACTAGAAAAGGTGTGGGCAGTAGGTCGAGAGAGGTTCTCCTCCCCCCTCTACTCTGCCCTGATGAGACCACATCTGGAATATTGTGCCCAGTTCTGGGTCCCTCAGTTCAAGAAGGACGGGGAACTGCCAGAGAGAGTCTAGCTCAGGACCCTTAAGGTAACCAAGTGACCATAGCATCTTCCTTATGATAAAAGGCTGAGGGAGTTGAGGCTCTTTAGCTTGGAGGAGACTGAGAGATAACCTCATTAATGTTTACAAATACATTTAGGGTGGGTGTCAGAAGGATGGAGCCAGGCTGTTCTCAATGATGGCCAATGACAGAACAAGGGCCAATGAGTGTAAGCTGTAACACAAGAGGTTCCAAAGAAACATAAGTGTTGTGGTTTTACCCAGCCAGAAATGAAGCACCATGACAGTCTCTTGTTCAGTGACCCCCACCCACCCTCTTTATGATGGCAGAGGCCCCAGCGAGATGGAAGGAAAAAAGATAACCAAGGTTGTTGTGGATCAAGACAAGGGCAGGGAGGGCTCACTGCCAATTACTGTTCTAGGCAAAGGCAGACTCCAGTACTCAATTTAGAGAGGAAAGTAAGAAAAGTTTGTGCCACTACCTACAAGAAACAGAACAAAAAGCAAAACCAGGGCAGGATGATGAGAAAATTACAACCAGAACTTTAAGATCTCCCTCCCTCATCCCTCCTTTCTTCCCGGGCCCAGCTCACTACTCCCCATATCTCTACCTCCTCCCCCAACAACGGCTTGAGTGGGCAGGGAATGGGGGATGTGGTCAGTCTCTCACAGATGGGCTCTGCCACTTCTCTCTTCTCAGATGAGGATGACTCCTTGCATTCTTCCCCTGCTCTGATAGTGGGGTCCCTCCCACAGGATACAGTCCTTAATGAACCTCTCTGGTGTGGATTCTTCCCAGCAGTTGATGCTTCTGCAGATACAGGGTCCCTCACATGGGACATGGCCTCCTCTGGGCATAGTCACTGCATGGGGTCTTTTGTTAAGGGCAAACAAATCTCTACTTCACCAGTCCTCTCCACAGGCTGCAGGGGAATCTCTGCTCTAGCACACCACCTCCTCCCTTCCCTCAGTGACCTTGGGGTCCGCATGGTTGCTTCTCTCTCTTTTCCAACACCTTGCACCACCACTACCACCCTCCTTTTTTGGCTTGTTCTTCTTAAAAAGTGAGATGTCTAATTGTCTCAGCCACAGAAGCCATTTTTACAGCCCTTCCCCATTACCAGAAAGAGCTCCACACAAAACTATGACAATAATGAAGAACTATTTCACTGTGAGGGTGAGGGAGCACTGGAACAGGCTGCCCAGATGAGTTGTGGAGTTGTCTTCTCTGGAGACATTTGAAACCCACCTGGATGAGTTCCTGTGTAACCTACTCTAGGTGGCCCTGTTCTAGCAGGGGGATTGGACTAGATAATCTTTCAAGGTCTCTTCCAACCCTTAAGATTCTATGATTCTGTGAGTCTTTCCCATAGTCTGCAGTTCTTCATAAACTGCTGCAATAGGAGTGTCCATAGAATCATAGAATGGTGGGGATTGGAAGGGACCTTTAGAGATCATCTAGTCCAACCCTCCTGCCAAAGCAGCTCCACCTAGATCAAGTCACCCAGGAACGCATCCAGGCGAGTCTTGAAGATCTCCAGAGAAAGAGACTCCACAACCTCCCTGGACATCTTGTTCCAGTGCTCTGTCCCCCTCACAGTGAAATAGTTTATACTTATATTTAAATGGAAATTTTTGTTTTCCACCTACATCCCATTACCCCTTGTCCTGTCCATGTGTTGCAGTCCTTCAGAAGCAGACTGTTCCAGCATGTGTACCCCATGGGGTCATAAGTCCTGCCTGCTCCAGCATGGGCTATTCTCTGTTGATGGTTTCACATCTGCCAGCAGCCTGCTCCAGCACAGAATCTCCATGGGGTCCCAACTTCTTTCAATATAATATTAATGGATTTTATAAATAATTCCACTGAATATCACTTTTCACTTCTTATTTTTGCATAGGGTCAAGCTCTAGAGTAGTAAGTATTTTTACATTTCAATGACTTTTATACAATTGCAGGTTTAGTTCCTAGTTTAGTTTAAAGGGCAAACTAATGCTTCACAAAGTTCAGAAATCAATGCATGTACGCACACAGAGAAACCATGATCTCACGTGACATTTCCATTTTATTACACACACACTTTTCCTTAGAACACAAACCTGAATTAACATTTTGTGTTTCCATTTCCTTGTTATGTTACAAGTAGTGTCTATGTCTCTGCTTATGCTTGTTCGCAAAGCCCAGAAACTGTATTTAATTGTTTCAAATTGTAATGTTGAGGAATACTGATGCAGAAATTTTCTATTTAAAAAGGTGGATTTACAGTGATATATCTGATTAATTTAATCCTATAACCCTAGTGCTGATCTTCTCAAATGGTATCCTGATGCCTACTCTAGACTCAAAGCATTTAATAATAGATTGGGTCAGATAATAAGTCTTAAAGACAGGATCTGGTATTATTTACTAAGAGCCACTATTGCTCTGCTTAATTCTAGACAGTGTGGTACTTAACTATCTCGTACAATCTTACAGGGACAGCCTGCTAGGAGAGCAATTTGTCACAAACAACTGTCACCTAATTTTTGTTGTGCAAAGGAGAAAGGTGAATGAATTACTTTTGTGTTATTGAAATGGTGTGTATGTAAGCAAAGCAGTCAAATTGCTGAGATTTAACCTGTCTACACTGGGGCAGAAAGCTCCCCTGCTACTCAGCTCAGGTGTTGTCTTTCTCTTCTGATTGTCTCACTGGTTTCCCTGGCTCTAAATAGTGTTTAACATCATTCAGGTAGCCCAGCCTGGTGCAATGCTGGGAATTAAGATGGTATTTCACATTTAGAAAAGAAGTAGGAACTGAATAATTTCAAATAGAAGCTCAAATAATCTAAAGGAGATACATCTGAAATGGTTAGAGATCCCTAAAACAGTCTTCTAATTTTATATTTGAGACTAAAAAGTGTAGAATGTTTCCAAGTTTATGTGACTGTTTTCTTTGAGGAGTTATTTAAACTCTACTTTTGACAACTATCATTATTATCCAAATTGCGCAATACCACAAAATCATTGCAGCTTCCAGGAGCCTTTAACCTCTATTATGGTAACTCCAGTTCATGCTCATCTGCAATTCATCAGATATGCCAAGTCTTATGGGCTTTGGAGCTCACAGATGGAATTGAATTCTGCCTTTACGTTGATGATAAATTGCTAATGAGTCCAATATAAGCAGCCTGAAGAGAGATGGTGACTGTCTCAGACTTGCCACTTCTAGCCATGAACACTAATACTGGGTATGACTAAGGACTTTAGTTAAAATTAAAGACTATTTGATTCTAGTGAAAGTCAGGAACAGTTCTCCTTAGTTGTGTTCAAAGTTGTAAACGGTTTGTTTCAAATCTAGACTATCTACCATGCTTGCATTCCTCTTGCTTATGCATCTTGGTTTCCTGAAATGAATGCTTTTTAAAACCAGATGTCATAAAATTAATAAAAAGAGACATAAAGATCAGATGAGTACCCAGAGCTGAATTGATCTTCAGGACAATAAATTGGAGGATAATTGGCATAAGATAGTAGTTTTTTTTTCATTGTTCTTTCTACAAAATACAGTAGCTACAACTTACAGAGTATCCCTTGAATGCTGGAGTTCTCTTTTCTCCACAGATGTCTGTGAAGTGTCTGAGGCAGAAACCTGTGAACCATGCATAGCTTTTTGAAGAGATAAGAAGTGTGCTCTGCCTCTGCATCTATTCTGCTGTGAAATTTTGTGTTCTTTTGTATGTGAGAAAGTGACTGCACACGGACTTAACATGCACATGACATACTGTGACTTAGATTGCTCTGCCGTCACTCCATTCTAGGTTGAGTTTATTCATATATTGAGCAAAACAGATCTGCCACAGCAGATCCCATCTATGTCAGCAGAACGACACTCTTCTAAGGGAGGACTTTAACGAACTCTGACTGGGAGTTGCTGCTAGCACAGGGCCTGCCAACAGGTCTGCAATAAGCAACCACCAGAAAAACTATTTAGAATGAATCAGCTCCTATAGACAATGTTTCAGTGTGCGTGATGGAAGGAGAAAGTTAAATAAATATGATTTGGAAGAACAGGTAGAGCTGCTGAATGTCCCAAGTAGCTACTGAAGGGAATTCACTGCTAGTGCTTTATCTCAGGGCTCACTCTCTCTTCCTTTTCCCTAGGTCTTTTCTGAAACAGTCTTCTAAGATTAAGAAGGCTCTACTTACATGTAGACTTACAGTAATGTTATTTTATTAAGTTTCAGCTGTGTTGACTGCAGCAAAGTGCAGTAATTCTTGCCTGTGAACATTAATTTTAGGCCCTTCAGTATCTCTATTATCAGTTCCTGTTCTTGTTCATTAGTTTCACAGTAAAAATTGTCTTCTGAAAAGTGCTGATACTGGGCCAAGATCTGGGTCTGATATGTGGCACAGCTGTACTCAGGTTAAGCTTAATGATTTAATTCCATCAACATAAAGTGTTTCTAATCCAGGCAAGACTTACAGCCAGGTATGCATGAATGTAGCACAATGTGCTTGTTGCCCTCTCAGCACAGTCGGAAGAGATAAAGGCAAATTCTAGCCTCAGCTTGGAACTTCTTGACTCCTCTGAGTGTAAGTCAGACCATTTCAGGATAAGGTTTTTTTTTTTTGTGATTCATTATGTTAGAAATTCACTCTGACAGGTCTATCAGATAAGATCACATTCCCTCAGTAATATCAGAAGCTAAGAGCTTTATATTTCTGGGACTTGTTTTTAGATAGGGGATCAGAAGAAAATTAACCTCTATTTTTCCTTGGAAGCCTTATGCATAGAGAAAATATAAGTTGTGCAGTATCATAAATAGCCTATAATTTCATGCCAAAATATGTAAGACAAGGAGAAAACCATGGTGAAATGAAATAGTATCAGTCCAAATGCACCAAATCTGTGGTCATGTTTCTATTTTATACCATTGCAAACAAACCCTTAGTTCCTCAGACAGTAACATCTGCTAACTGTGGAAAAAAAATGCACATTTTTTCAAGTATCTTTAGTATTCAATAATTCTCCCAAAATGAGCAACTGTATACATTCCACCCACTCAAAAACCCCGTGTGTTCACATGCAATGACAAATAATATTTTTCTGCCTGAAAACACTGAAGTTCAGAGATTTTGGGTTTGAAGATTTGAAAGTTTTTGCGGTGGGAGGTCAGGAAGGCAATGAAGAAGACAAAGTTTATGTGATGTTATAGAAAAGGTATAGGGCAGAGCTTCACCTTATGAAGAAACTCATTCATTTCTAAGTGAGGTTTCAGTCAATTTCAGTGGTTGCTTCAGTATCTTCTAAGTCTAGAAGTCATTAAGTAGGTACACAAACACTCTTCAAGCAAAATGCTAATGGGTCTTCTCAGTCCCCTGGTTAAACCTGATCTACTCTGTCCAACTCCCTGCTCCTCTCTCTGTCTTTGGCCACATCATGTATTCTCCTTGTCTCTCTTTGCCTACCCATAGAAAGAGTGCTACGTTGCTGTCTAACACTCTTTCAAATACTTTATTATAGCCTGAGATGACCAATAAAAAGGAAAGGGGACTTAGACTTGTCCAGTATATGAAAAATTTCTTGATTTATGTCATAGAAATGGAAGATTAGAAAAGATCTTTTGAATTCTTGAATGAAACTCTGACTTCTGTAACTGCTGTATATCAGAAGGAGATTGAGTCCAATGTCCCTTTTGCTCTCTCCAGGAGGTTAGCTGCTAAAAAGCCACCTTCTAACTTCTACCCCAATTTATTTATGACTAGTTTTATGCTTACTTGTTCTTCCATCTTGAGCTTCAATTTAAACACATTCTCTTCTGGGGATTTCTCATCATTATACTTATGATAGCAACTGTATTTCTTCAGTCTTTGTTTTGCTAGGTTTAATTTCTCAGAATAAGAAAGACTGCTACTGTTACTTCCATCTGTGCATCCCATCTGAGGAATGTGTGTAAGTAACAGTGTCCCTGTTGTGGATCCTATCATGAATCAAAATGATGTCTTCTCAGCTATCAACTTTGGAGTTCAGATTTGCAGTCTTGGTACTTGGGAGAAGGATTTTGCTGGGGAGCAAATGATGTACCCCCAGAGCAAATGACAGTTCTGATGAGGGCTAGACTCATGGAAATTTGTAAGATGAAGACCCCTGATGATTTCCTGCAGTAGACTTTGTACTAAACTTTAGGTGTGATGAACCATCATGTGAGTGCTCTGAAGGTGACTAAATAAAGTGTGGAATTTGAACCAGGCTCAAGGGACACAAAATGTAATGGAGTGCACAAAGTTGCTTGGTGAATATGAGCAAGTAGGAACTTAGTCTTCTGGAAAGGGGACAGAAAAAGTGATGGGTTAGTGAATTAGTTGATTAAAGGCTAATTATGAGAGTTATGCATAATTAGAGTAATGCTAGCCAAAATAAAAAGTCCATTGTAATTCTTTAAGGAGCCATTTTGTCACTTGTTCCTGCCTTATTTGTATTGCAATTTGACTATACAGCCTTGTGTGAACTACAGAGCTAATTCAGAGGAAAGGAGGAAATGAATTCAGAATTTGGCTCTGACTCCTAAGTAACTTCACACATGGACTTCTCAGTTTTATTCCAGGGTGAATGTCTGTGGTCTGAGTGGCCTGGAAGTAATTATTCTGGAATCATCTTTAACTCCTTTCAGTGTAAGCAAGTCTTTACCATTGTCAAATGCTTTTTGGATCTGGAATAAATGTATCTGGATAAGGAAGAATTCAAGCTATTTTTTACATTATTATAACAATCATTAACTGAATAAAACCAAATCTTGGTTTGGTTTTTTTTTTCCTGCAGTAAGTTTGTTGCTGGTTTAATGGCAGTGAAGTTGTACTGTTCCAGATCTTAAGCAGTTGGACAATGGAAAAGTGGAGACAAGTAGGGAGAAAGCGAGCATGAGTTTTTGCTATTATCCCCAGGCAACATGCTCTGATACAAGAAGATAATGAAGAAAACATTTATTATTTCTTACTACTTACCATAAAATCTTAATGTTACCAGCTGTGCTTTGGGTATGTCAGAGTTAGGTTTCATAATTTTTCCTGCTTCCTGCTTTGCTGCATTTGTTCCTGTTCTCCCTCCTCCTGTCCAGATGGCTGTTCCTTTCACCTGCTCCTCTGGTCTTTCTGCAGGAGCCAAGGGCATCTAGGAACTGATGATTTTCTGCCCTTCTGTTGCTACAGTGAGCAAGGCCAAGCTTCCATTTTCTGACAGACTGACCAAATCAAAGTATTGTTAATTTTCATAGATAATTGCAATTAGACCTTAGTGCCTTTGAGAGGTTTTTGGCTTATCTGAGGGAGGAGAGAGGCCTTTCTTTGTGTGCGTATAGAGAATCCTCCTTCAGTGGGTAATTATTGCTAACAAGGGATTGCAACTTGTGTCACTTTGTTGCCACTACTGATATCCTTGGAGTGATCCATTTGTTGTTGCGACT
Organism: Urocolius indicus; assembly: GCA_013401255.1. Taxonomy (NCBI): domain Eukaryota; kingdom Metazoa; phylum Chordata; class Aves; order Coliiformes; family Coliidae; genus Urocolius; species Urocolius indicus. The sequence goes on along the minus strand of WBNH01006630.1, from coordinate 8,785 downwards.
TGGTGTTCAACATCTCTTTCCAGAGATCAGTACCTTATAAAAAACATAATAAACAAGTTTCAAGAGGTAATAGTAAATCTCAAGTCATCTTTAATTTCCATTTTTATTCTCATATTGGTTTTTTTTTGGCTAATGGTGTATTTATGAATGATTTGACATGAGATGGTCATGGTCAAAATTTGCTGATTTCTGTTTTGACCCAAGAACCAAAGAATCACAGAATTTTAAGTGTTGGAAAGAACTTGAAAAGATCATCCAGTCCAAACCCCCTGCCAGAGCAGGACCACCTAGAGTAGGTCCAGGTGGATTTTGAATGTCTCCAGAGATGAAGACTCCACAAACCCTCTGAGCAGCCTGTTCCAGTGCTCTGTCACCCTCACAGTGAAAGTTTCCCTTGTGTTTCTTTGGAACCTCTTCTAGCTTGTACCTGTTGCTCCTTGTTCCATCATTGGGCATCACTGAGGACAGCCTTGCTCCTTCCTCCTGACACCCGCTTTTTACGTATTTGTAAACATTGAGATCACCTCTCAGTCTCTTCTCTGAGCTAAAGAGCCCCAACTCTCTCCCTTTCATCATAAGGGAGATGTTCCACTCCATTATTTTTGTACATTATTTTTGTATACAGTTTAACCTGAATGGCTGAATTCTCCTTTGTTGGGCTGAGATCTCCCATTAACATGCAGACTCTTCTCTTTTTTTTTTTTTTCTCGTTTTTTTTTTCTGCCTCAGTTTTAATTAAACTTGTTTCTATTATATGAACAAGAATAGATTTTGATTTATGGGCAATTTTGTACAATGAGGAGTTAACATTCCTACTGTTTTTTCCTGCTACTAGCAATCCCAATGAGTGATTGTCAGTGGTTGCTAAGTGAGGATGGTAACCTGAGTGCATTATGTTGGTAGCTTGTTGAAGTAGAAAGGTATTGCTTGAAGTTGTTTTAAAATTATGCAAGATGAGCATAAAACTTTCAGAATTATTCCGATGCATTTAATTAGTATTAAAAACAAGATCCACATTTGCATTCTTTCTTTTTATATGTAAGTGTGCACACCATCTGATAAGCAAGAATTGTGGAAGGTCACCTAGAGGAAGAATGGAATAAAATTTTCCCTGTGTGTGGAAACATCTGCAGATCTAAAATAAAAAAAGTGGGAGGAGGGGGAAAGAAAGCAGAATGAACCAGAAATTCTAACAGGGACATGGGCTGCTTACCAATAAGTAGAAACTCTCTCTGTAAGAAAAACAGTCCAATAATGCAGAATAGAGGAACTGGATAACTGGAGCTAATGCTCATTGATTTAGGGACAGATTAATTTAGGGATGCTGATATCTATTCTTTAGTGGGAGCAAGAATATAAGACACCAGTTTGCACTTTTTCCAGACCTAGGGACTGTGCTGAGCCCAATTTTTAGATCGATATGGTTGTGGGAGAATGGGGAATATGTTTCAAACCTACCCATCTTGTGACTGAGCACTGTACCAGCAACTTGACTGTTAGAGTGACTGCCACTTCACCTTTGGTGATTTCAGCTGTGAATACTCTGACCCTAGTTTTTGTGCTGCAGGTACCACTGCAGCCTGGGAATGGTGATGCTGTAGAAAATGTATCAAATTTTGAGGCATCCTCTATGTGCTTGGTATAGCCTAGTTGGAAAAAAACTCTGTCCTTTCTGTAAGGCCTTTCCTCTTTAATTTTGTCACCTGGGATGAAGTCTATTCATTTAACCAAATATTCACCATGGAGCCTTACTTGGCCATAATCCTCCACAAAACTGATAAGGAAAGGTTCCCTCATAATTTCCAAAAGCAGCATAGCTGAGAATCTGAGACAGGGGATTCACATGGGTATTCTTGTTTAATTAAAAAAGACAAATTCAAAACCTATTATATTTTCTGAAGCCCAGAAAAATACCAGGACAACAAATCCTGTTCACTGAAGGCTGAGCAGTGAGCTGTGCTGAGCATCTGCTCTTGCCCTGAATGCAAAATGTCGGCATCTCTAAGAAACACAGGGTGAACTGTCACTTGTGTTGAGATTTTGCTCAGGTTTATCTTTCATTCTTGTAATTAGGCCCTTCTGATTCCTTTGAGAGTGCATAATTGAAAGCAAGTTAACAGTATTTGTGATGGATGTGTATGGATGTGTATTTTGGCCAACTTCCTAGGTTTCTTTTCTTCTCATACTGGGAAGAGATAACACACAGCTATATATTGTCACTGTGTAGCGATCTTTTTCCTCCTGCATTTTCTGGTTTTATTGAAAGCTAGAGATCAATATATCAATATAAATCCAATGTAAATTTCTAAATATATTTAATGCAACTAAACTTATAATATCAATTGTGATACCAATAACACCATTGTTACTATACTCTTTGGCTGACTAATTTGAATAAACTAAATGTAAGTACATCTATTAAAATCTCTCACATAGATTTATGTTCAGTGCTTTGCATTCAGTTTTTGTTTTCAGTTCAATATAACTGGATTGCATGGTTTAGTTTCCTATAAATTTGACCAGGCAAAATGTTAGATTATGTTATGGGCTTGTACTTTACTTTCTGTAAACAACTTGTAGATCCTTGTGGAATAGTAGCATTATGGTGACATTAAAAACAAAAATGTAGATCAGCAAGTTTCGTAAAGACAGTTTTATTTATCTAGTAAATAATACATCATAGTCATAAATCACTTATACCTCTGCTTTCATGGGGAAATTAACAATAGTGTTTATTTCCAAAACAGCATATGCAGCATGTTTGTCATTAATATAAGAAAACAAGAAGAGAAGCAAAACCAAAAAGCACTTAATAAGACAATGTTTCTTTATTGATATCCCAATTCTGTTAATGACATTGGGTACCGACAGCAGAAGCCCTACCAAAGTGACAAATTTAAGTGTATGTAGAGAAGCTAACATTTCTCTTTAATAACCTTCATTTTGCATCCTGGAAAATACAGTAGGATATGAGAGACTATGAGGATTCTCCTTAAGGAGACAGAAGACATGGCAGAATTTAGTTTTTTTCAAAATCATAAATCCAGAATTATTTAAAAGTGAATACAAGTTTCCCCAGGAAAACCATCTCGGAGATCATAAATTGGACAGACAATCTTCATCATGGTCTCCCAACTGGCTTGTTGTGGGCAAGCATCCTGGTGTTGTGATGTACCAAAAGTTTTCTCTCCTACACTTTGGCTGTTGCTTCTGCTGCTTTCTTGTCTTTTGAGGACTGCTGCTGCCTTGCTACTGTCGTTGCACCTCCCCTACAGGCTTTGCTTGATCTGCTATGTACAGCCAGAAAGGGCCCAAGACCCATTGGGGCTACACATGCAGGCAAATATCCCTTACACCCTTAGACCTCCTTGCAGTTTCAGGAGCAGAATAGGAGGCAATGGAGTGAGGCCTGCACAGATCCTGCACAGGATTGCCAGAGTTGTGCTGTGCTGGTGGGGCAGGGTGCCCTGTCACAAACCCAGATCTTGGCCTATAGGTTGCCTTGAGTAGGTGTACTTTCAGCTCTACACTTTACATTCTGCAGCTCCAGTGAGGGCAGTCATCTTCAGTAATGCTGCCTAAAATCATAGAATGGTTTAGGTTGGAAAGACCTTTAAGATGATCAAGTCTAACCATTAATCCAGCACTGGCACATCCACCACTAAAATATGTTCCTAAGCACCAGATCATTTGAGTACCTCCAGGGATGATGACTCAGCCACCTCCCTGGATTTAACAATCCTTTTGGTGAAAAAAAACTTCTATTATCTCATCTAAACCTTCCCTGGTACAACTTGAGGCCATTTCATCTTTTAACTTGATAGAAGAGACTGATTGCCTTACTGCAACCCACTTTCAGATGGTTGTAGTGAGTGATAAGGTCTCCCTTCAGCCTCCTCTTCTCTAGGCTAAACATCCCTAGTTCTCTCAGTTACTCCTCGAAAAACTTGTCCTCTAGACTCTTTGCCACCTTTATTGCCTGTCTCTGGACACGCTTCAGCACCTCAGTGTCCCTCTTCTAGCAAGAGGCTAGAAACTGACACACTATTTGAGATGTGGTCTGGCCAGGGCCAAGTACAGGCACCAATCATAATGCAAAGTACAGGTTTCCTGTGGGGACAAGGTAGCTTACGGTGGGCTGGACCTACAGGAAAGGTGAGCTGCTTCTGGAAGTACCCTACCTGGCCTTCTCTGTCAGTCTGGTAAAATTATAATGCTTTAATATTGTGGTGGTTTAGTCCTGGCTGGGTACCAGATGCCCACCAAGTCATTCTATCATTCCCCCTCCTAAACTGGATAGGGGAGAGAGAAATATAATGAGAGGTTTGTAAGTTGAGATAAGGACAGGGAAACCATTCAGCAATTAGTGTCACAGACAAAACAGACTCAACCTGGGGAGAAAAAGGTTTGTTTTATAAATGAATAATCAAAAAAACAGAGATGAGAAATAAAATGGAATCTTAAAACACCTCCCCCCCACCCTTTCCAGTCCCTCCTGGGACTCTCCTTCCTTCCTTCCCCCACAGTGGCACAGAGGATGGGGATTGTGGTCAGTTCATTACGGATGGACTTTGCCACTGCTTCTTCTCAGGGGGAGACCTCATCACATGTCCCACTGCTACAGTGCTCCATGGGAGGACAGTCCCTCACAGACTTCTCCAACATGGATCCTTCCTATAGGACACAGTTCCTCATTAACTGCTCCAGCATGGAGCCTCCCACAGGGGCAGCTCCTCACACCCTGCCCCAAAATGGGTCACTCACCGGAAGAACAGTCCTTCAGGTACCGACTCCTCCAGCCCCAGTCCCTCACAGGATCACAAGTCCTGACAGCAAACCTGCTCTGGCATGGGCTTCTCTCTCCCCACAGGCTCCGAAGTCCTGCCAGGAACTTGCTCCAGAATGAGTTTCCCATAGAGTCACAGCCTCCTTCAGGCATCCACCCGCTCTGGTGTGGGGTCTTCCATGGGCAGCGAGTGGATCTCTGCTTCTCCATGGTCCTCCATGGACTGCAGGGGCACCGCTGCCTCACTGTGGTCCTTACCGCAGGTCACAGGGGAGTCTTTCTTTCAGGACCTGAGTACTCTCCTCCTCCTCCTTCTCCATGGACCTTGGTGTTTGCAGAGATGTTTTCACATTCTCAATGCATTTAGTAACTGCACAGTAACTTCTTCCCCTCCTCCAACATGTTATTCATAGAGGTCTTACCTCAGTCACTAACTGGCCAGGCCTGGGTCAGCTGCAGGTCCATCTTAGAATTGACTGGCCTTAGCCTTATCACTTACAGGGGATGCTTATGACAGATCTTTGTTTAACTAAGCCACCCTTGTACCCTTGCACTCTTCCACTACCAAAAACCTGGCCCAGGCAAAACCACTACAAATATATATAGGATTTTTATATTAAGGTCAAATTGATATTGCTTGATATTATATAATTAAAACATATATAAATTAAGAGGGTAATTTATGTACACTTGTGGGGTTATAGCACAGGATTTGTTCTGGAGATCTCAGAAAATTCACTGTACTTGAACACAATTGACCTGTGATAGTTTATGAGGCCCTGATGCCTAGATATATTGACAGCCATGCTGAGGGCACAGCCACTTGATCAGGAGAGGTCTTGTGTGCAGCAGATGACTCTGTGGGTTAGATGCTCCTCTTGAGTACAGGACACCAGAGCACTAAGGAAGGCTTCTTTATGAAACTTCTGTATGTAGTAGATTGATTTTAAATTAAAAAACATGCATTGTCATTTTTTCCATATGTATCCTCAAAGTGCACCACTATGTCTATATGGACTATTTTGATGTAAATTTTGATGTTCTTTCTTAGCCCTGGTATGTCAGTACCTCCCACACAACATCCCTTTTATTGTATACATAAAAGTATCAACCTTAAAGTACTCATCTTGAGTACATTGAGTACTCATCTTGAGAATGTACAAAGAGCTGTAATTTATCAACAGGTTTAAAATCTCTAAGCAACTGTCTCCTTTTCCATCACACTCACTATAGATAATGTTCTGCAGAACGATTTGATGTTTTGCATACAGGGGTGTCTGTGTGAAGTTTTTGCAGTTAATTATGCTAGCTTGCTTTCTGCAAAGAGAAGGAATTGATTGCTAATTGTATAATGAGGTGTTACTACTAGATTTTTTTTTCTTTATAAAGAAGTTTCTTTCATTTATTGTTCCAGGCTATCCCCAGTCAGCTATCCTTCATGTGCATTTAAGTTTATGTTGGTGTGGTTAGTGGCTCAGTGACTATGATGCTATTAGTCTTCTGCTGTTTGATTCCTAAGCAATCAGTCCAATAACCACAACCAGGATGGATTTGTTTGTTTGTGTTACAAACCTGTCAAGTAAAGGAATATTTTTCTAAGCAATTGCTCCCTGGGAGAAGAAGAAAGGCAGCAAAAAGGCATTCAGTCTGACCTTGTGCTATTGAGTCAGGACAATATACTGCAGAAGAAAAGCTGTCAGTAACCTATTGTGGTAAATCCTTGCTGGTCCTCAGGGCCTCACACCAATGAAAATGTGTGCCAAACAGATAACTTGCTTTCTAATCTCCCTGTTTGGCTTATTTGTATCTATGGCCTAATATAAAATGTACTATGCTTGAAAAGGCTCAAAGCAGATGCTCTGACCATAAAAAGTTCTGTCCATGAACCTTTCATCCATAACACGAGACAGAAGTGCGGCTCAAGTGAAACTGTGTGTGTTTTCTTGGTGACAGGGCCATGTCTTTCTCCCTGCTAAACTGCACGTAGTTGAAGATCATCTTGAGTTATTCTGGAGGCAACTTGATGTGGTGCTTCCAGAAGAATTGGTCCTCGAGTGCCTGTTTGCACATAACTTCTGCTGCTGCTGTGAAACCATGTACTATAAGGGCAGCCTGATTAACTGCTGGCTTGTGAGTTTAAACTTAGGCAACAACAGTTGTTACAAGTACAAGCTTTTATTGCTTCAGAAGATGCTTCTACTATTAAGGCTAGAGGAGCTTAATTTCCTCTTCCTTCTCCCTTCCTCCTCCCCTAGCTTTCATGAGCAAATGTCATCAGAACTTAACTCCAGCATCTTGTCCTTCAATAGCAGTGAGCTTCCTGTCTGATTAGGTGATGAAGGATTTAAGCTGTTTTCTTCCAGAACTTTGGGACGTTAGACTGCTCCATCCTGTGTGTTGAAGGTGTTTTTTTTTTATATTTAAAATGCTGTTTGGAAAGTCAGTTATGTTTACACAGATTTATAACTCATGAAACCCACCCCGTATGTAATTTGTTATGTAGACAAATAACAAGACATTAATTCTGGGAAGACAAGGTATTGTTTAAAGTCTGTCAGAGTTAAAAAATATCCTGAGGTTATTCCATGTAAAAACGTATGGTTATGTTTTTCTATATAATAAAATTTCAACACTCTTTAAAGAAAATCAGAAACTTGGTAGGCTTTTCTTTATCATTCTTCCCTCACCCTCTGTTTCCAAAATATCCTGAAGAAAAGGTTAATTTTCATTTTCTGTATATATAGTTACAAACATACTTGCCCTCTGCTGAATGAAGGCTTTTAAGGCTCACAACCTGATAGACATAAAGCAGGACCTTCAATACGTGTTTGAAATAGTACTTATTGTGTACTAGGAAACATTGATCACTACATTGGAAATGAAATGAAGAAGTTGACAAAGACAAGATGCAAAAAGTTCTTGCAACAGGAAGCCGGCAATTTGTTTTCTGTTGTTTCCGCTTGCTCAAGGACATCATTGCTTTTACGTTTTTTCCCCCATATATTTTATCTCACAATTAGAAGAGAATTTTTGAGAATGATGTACTCATTCAGTAACCTCAGGTTTGAAGATAAAACTCACCAAATATCCTAGAGCCTACAAAAAGAATTTGCATGACCATGCAGATTGTCATGACTGCCTTTTCTTTAGTCACAGATGATTGGCAGAAAAATTTTTGCTGCATAGCCAAAGTAAAGATAATTTGCACTGTTGACACATTACTGAAATTAGAAACCACATCTTTGTTTTTGCAGAATGAGTTATCTCTATATCAGCTATGCATGTTTTGTGTTCAGGGAGAAAGATTCTTCTGGATATGCGTTAACAAGGTTCTTCAGTCTTACCGTTTGAAGAGACAGTAGGTCTCTGGGTCTATTTTCATTCTGTATGTGAATATTCCCTGTTGGGCTCAGCAGCTTGTGGCAATGTGCAGCAGGCTTTTACCTCTACTGTCTGGAGTGTCTGCCTGTATGCTGAAGGTGGTTATCAACTAGACTGCTGTAAGTCTGCCTATCTGATCATTCCGTCACACTGATCACAGCTTTGATGGAAGCTGAAGGTGCAGCTATGTACCATATGGGCTTTCTCTAGATACCTGGTCTAATGGGCTGGCCTCCAAGGAGCCAGGGATAGTATGACTGTGGATGAAGTGATTGGCTAAACCATACCTTTATGCACTGTGGACATACCAATAATGGCATGTAATAACGCGTGTGTACATGCTGGAAGTAATGACCAGATCAGTGTGTGGTTGAGCAGCATAGCTGAAGAAAAGGACAACGAGTTACTTTTGCATTAAGAAGACAGGTTATATAAGTGTATGCATGCAGAGTTTTCCTCAAATAAAAGATCTCTTTGTTGTGGTTTAACTTCAGCCAGCAACTAAGCACCATGTAGATGCTTCCTCACCTCCTTCTCCAATGGGATGAAGTTGAGAATCAGGAAAAAAAAGCTGTAAAAACTGTTGGTTGAGATTAGAGCAGTTTAATAACTAAAATT
>WBNH01006629.1:240457-304626 GCA_013401255.1 Urocolius indicus | reverse complement strand
TTTATGTATTAAAAGGAGTACTCTATCCGACAGAATTTCTGTAAGTTTCAGATGTCTGCTCAAAACATATTCAGTAGAGTGCTCCAATTATGAGACAGAAAACCTTTAAGTTTCAGATATCTGCACACAAGAAATTCAGCAGAGTACTCCAATGTTCAGACAGAAATACTGTATGTTTAACTCTAGGCACACAATATATTAAAAGGAGTACTCCATCAGACAGAAGTTCTACAAGTATATTCAATAGAATGCTCCAATTATCAGACAGAAATGCTGTATGTTTAACTGAGCACATAAATTCAAAACAGTACTGCATTTCTCAGATGAATCCTTAAAGTTTCAGATAACTACATGCAAAAAACCATAGAAAAGTACTCCAATTATGACCAAAAAAATTTCTAAGTTGAAGCTGTGGGCTCACAGGAAATTCAATGGAGTGCTCCAATTCTCAGACAAAATTCTGTATGTTGAACTGTGTGCACACAATACATTCAGCAGAGCACTCCAATTTTCAGACAGAAACGCTGTGTGTTTAACTCTATGCACATAATATATTAAAAAGAGTACTCTATCAGCAAAGTTTCAAATATGTGCTCACAATAAACTCAACAGATTGCTCCACTTTTCAGCCAGAAAACCTTTAAGTTTCAGATATCTGCACACAATAAATTCAGCAGCATACTCCAATTGTCAGACAAAATTCTGTATATTTTCTGTGTGCACACAACAAATTCAGCAGACTACTCCAATTACCCCACAGAAATGCTGTATGTGTTGTAATGGTGCAAGCAGTATTCATCCAAAGATGTAGAGAAGCTAGGTAATGCACATACAGAGACATACACTGGCAACACAGTGCAACCAACAGAGTTGACTCAAAGCCACCCTTCTTTTGCTAACTACTGCCTTATATGCTGCTTCTGCTCATGTAATCACCCAGGGCCAAACTGATTAACTTGCAGCACCTTTTCTGATAATGGGAAGTAGCTTGCCAGCTGCATTAATTTGTCCCTACCATCTTTATTCAAGCTGGCTGGTCCAAGTCTTAGTTGTACCTACAATTCCCCCCTTTTTCTTTTTGGACCAGCCAGCCTCCAGCAACACATTTCAAAATTAAAGGTACATGAAGAAAACATAAGTATTTTTACCCACGGTCTTACAACAAAAGGTCAATAACAGCTACATCACTGAACAATTTAACACAAAAATCCATAAATTCAAAATAAACATAATCTGTGTTATATATCAGATATGACATATAGGAGGATATATATGATATATAGAAGGAAAGCATCCTGGCAAGAAGGGACGAGTTCTCTGTACTTCAACTGATGTTTGTTTCCTGAACGTAGTTTTGGACTTTTCTTCAACTTCTATAGCATGCTTATCTGTGAGTTGGAAATATCTCTTCATCTGTAAAAAACACACCATTTTTGCTTTCAAGTTTCCCTTGCCTGTCTTGTTAAGTTCTTCAGTTCTTTTTTAATGAGATACAGATTGATGGAGGAATTTGCAGCAACATACGTGGTGCCACAGTTGACAGGTTTTACATTTTAGTAGGGTGATGGATTGAGGGTGGATCATTTGGGGGATTGTTTTTTCCATTGGTCTTACAGTCATTAAGTCCTTTTCGTTCATATGGTTTGACCTACTTTGCCGAAACCCACCGAGGACCTTGATCTGTAACGAGACAAGCGTAGCTTCTTCCCCACGTTAACAGATCTGCAGGTCCTTGCCAACTCTCCAGTAGTGGGATTCTTATACCAAGGTGTTCCGATTTACACTGGCAGCTGAAGGATGTGAAGGGCAAAAATTAAAAACAGGGACAACAAAAACTACAACTGAAATGAAAGAACATGTAAGAAGTGAGTGTGCTCGTTAAATATGACAGATAACACAGGGACTTCAAAAGCAACAGTGATAAATGAAATAAAGCAAAAAGTAGAGGCGTCAAACTGAAGTGTACACAAGAATGGATATGTCAAATTGAGGAGAATATGTAAAGGCCAGACACGCTCAAAAAATAAAAGGGACTGCAGAAAAGCCACATGGAATAAGGAAATAACTTATTAACACTGGCAGCTCCCTAAAAAAACGAGACCTAGCAGGTTGTGTGAAAACATGGAAGCACTAAGGAATAAGAAGAAATCGATACAAAAGTGTGGTAGGTGTCCAGAAGCTCTCGGGCTGTGACACGAGGGGCGGAGAGGAATGAAGGGTAGCACTTGAGGTGAGCGAGGAGGATTCACCGCACACCCAAGGCCACTTGTATCCTATGGCTGTGGAGGCAGGGTGTGATACAGGCACAGTATTGGACGTCAGTGGAGGAGGAGATGCTGCAGGCTGCTTTGGCGGGGACTAAAGGAGTGGATCAGCATCTTAAAACGTGGGGGGGGAGATTAAGAGGACCCTGTCTAAGGCAGCAGACGCAAAGCAGGTCTGGTTAACAGCACAGGAGACCGTCCATGGGGAGGGGCAGAGCGTGCAGACAGCCGAGAAAGTTTGTGGCGAGCAGGAGGCACAGACAAGTTTAGAGATTGAGAGTTCAGGGGCACAGACAGGCCCGTTCTGACGCGGAGACGCGGGATGTGATCAACTTCACAGTGAGGAGGCCCCTTGATCAGTGGAGACAATAGCTGAGACACGGGCTCATACAGGTGGGGAGTAGGATATATATTTGTTGAATTGATGGAGTTCATACAGGATCATAAACACAGAGGAAGAAAGACTTCCTTCATATTGTCAGTCAGACTATCACTTCATGCACCATTTGCCCCTCGCCTTCTTTCCCACAAATGACTGTCAATGCACTGGCATAACACGGTGGTGTACTTTTGCCACATGAGGGGTGGCAAAACCCTCCAGGACTCCACAGTTAACACCTAGTCAATTCAAGTACAATTATAAACATTGCAAACAAAACCATTGCTGCTATAGAGAAACTGCAAACCACAATCCCTAGTTTATCCAAGGCAGTGTTGCAAAGCTGAATAACTCAACTCACTGCTGACCTCATAGGGAGGTGTTTGCACACACAAGCTGCTCAAAGGACATGGATCAAAACAGCAACATTTAAATCAACAGGAATCTCAAACCATAGTCATGCACCAGATTACAAAACACAAAGGTCCTGAGCATTCAGGAGATTACAGCATAAACTTACCCTGTGACTATGAAATTGACGGTTATTTAAAGATATGTTTATTATTATATCAATTGCAATGTCTTTTTCTGTGCAGCTCTGTGCAACAATTCCGTGTGGGAACCGGTGGGCTCAGAAATGTTGAAAAATCAAACATGGAAACATCATTTCAGGAACTGGGAGCTTTCAGGCACCTCTGGGAACCTTTCCAGTGCCGCCATCCCTGATCTGCTGCCAGGCTCCAACCTAAAGCCAGTGGCTACCCCAGCCCCCTTTAATCAGCTCCAACCTGCCCCTCGCAGGGGGGCCCACAGTGGGCTTCAAACAGGTCTGGCCCTGTCCCCACCCACCCCCAACGCCGCCAGACTTGCCCTAACTCCCACCACTACTGAAGGACAATGTCCGACAGCCTGCTGCCCACATTCTCTTCATGTTCCCAAGATGTCACTGCCCTCCTTGCCCACGAGGCCACGCTGCTGTGCCATGCTTACGTTGCTGCCCACCAGAAATCCCCTGTCCCTCTCCTCAGAGCTGCTCTCCAGCAGCTCACCCCTAGCCTGTGCCGGGGCAGGGGGTTCTTCCTCCCCAGGGGCACGACTCTACGCTTGCCCTTGCTGAACCTCAACAGGTTCCTCTCTGCCCAGCTCTCAGACTGTTCAACTCCCATTGAATGACAGCACAGTCTCTGTGCATCAGCCCCTGCTCCCAGCTCCCTCCCTGGTGGCAGGGAACTGGCTGGGGGAACACGCTGTCCCTGATGCAGGTCCTTGCTACAGACCCCCCTCCCAGAGCAACTGTGCAAAGAGCTTTACCCCAGGTGCTTTAACAGTCCCTAAAGAGGTAGGACACTCTCCCTGCTTCATGTCACAGTCCCTCTTTCCCACAGACACACCAGGGTCAGGAAACAGCCCGAGGTCCAAGCAGGAGATGGAGATGCGAACGCCAGGCTGGCTACAGCTCCCACCCACACCCAGCCTCCTCCAGACCCATCAGCAAGAGCATGAGACCACTGGGATTGAACCTCTGCCTCTGTGCCCCAGCAAAGGCACATTCAATGAGAGGGATGGCAGTGATGGCTTCACCAATAGAGAGGCTGAACAGCACCAGTCAGAGCTTTGCTAAACTAGGCTGTGCAGCAAAGGGGCTGCAACGACCAATCAGACCTCCCAGCACCAACAACAGCTGCTCAAACTGCATAACCCTAACAGCAATGGACACTTTCACAGCCCTGCTTCTTCACTAACTCAGCAGTCCTTACTCAAGCAGCAGATACGGAGCATAAAAGCACAGCAAGAAGAAAGAAGACAACGGGAAAAAATCAGATGAGGATTACAGACTAAGGAGCAGAGAAATAAAGGTAGAGGGAAAAGGACGGTGAGGCGGACACGGCAGAAAAACAAACAGGGTCTGGGGGCGAGACAGAAGAGCAAGAACCTTATGAACAGGTAGCAGAACAGACAGATCAAGAAATAATCTGAATGGCAGGATAGATGAGAAGAAGACAGGTAACACGCTGGCGGAAGGGGGGGGGGCAGGGGAAAGCACTAGGCTGTGGAAGACAAATGGCTAGGGTGCAGGAAAGTGAGATACAGTAAGACAACAAGCTGTGCAGAGAGATAAGAATGAGACAGACACTGGTACAGAGATGTAACAATAAAAGTTAGGGAGAAGATGGAGGAGAGAACAAGAGAAGAGGGACAGGCAGCAAGGCAGAAGAGTGAGAGTGCCAAAACAGAAAGCTGGGGAACGACGACAAAAGACGGTGATGGGCGGCAGGCGAGACAGAGATCCGAAAGACACGTGCGAACTCTGAAGGCGAGAGCGCGCGGGGATGCCGCCGGTAGCTCGGGGGCCGCCCGCCCCTCGGAGCCGGGCGCAGAGGGCTCCCGCAGCGAAGCGCCGAGGCTCGGGAGGCCGCCGCTTGCCGGCGCTCACGCCGCGTCCCGGCCCCCGCACGCTTTTTTTCCCTCGGGCAGAAGCTCAGCTCTCCAGGGGCAGCCCCGGGTCCGGGCGGCCGCGGCTCCCGCTTCTGCCCAGCCGCGGACGAACAGCCACGAACTTGCTGGGGTTTGAGTATCCACAGAGCAAGTCGTTGGGTTTCGGGCAGCTGCAGTGCCTGTCGGTCCATTTTTCTTCCCTTCCCCCTGAGGGTGCTGCCTAATGTTGAGCAGTGTTTGGTCGATACTGCCTGGCCCTGCGAAAATCACCTATTCAGCATATCGCCCTGAGACGTGGAAGGGAGCGAGTAGGCTCCTTGGCTGCCTCTCATATCACTAGTGGCTAAGCAGCTGATTGGGAAGAAGTAGATGCTTGGCTAGGGATGGAACTTCTGACATCTCTTTCACCTGTGCAGGTGCTTGGGCTGGAGAGGGAACATTCAACAAGTAGTTCATGATCGTGAGTCTCAGAGACCCGATGAGTGTCCAGGACAGGAGCAGGAACTTGGCTTGTGGGGTTGCCTCTGACATCTGATGATGGGTAAGCAGCTGGATCCAAAGCACCTTGGCTCTGCTGGTACTTCCATGTGCTTGGAGAAAGGCCAGGATGCCTTGTGTAACAGCTAATAATAATAAACTCTTTATTTTGGATCTATCTACAATTATTTCCCCCCTCACTATTGCAATCCCCTACTTTGTCTTAGGAAAAAACAACAAAAAAAAGCACGTCCTTGCAGGGAGCCAGGTGACGTCCTTCCTTTCTAGGTGGCCAACACACAGCACAAGTGTTGCATCATTTCAAAATGCTGTTGCTGCAGGACTCAATGAATGGGAAAAACTTGGTTCAAGAGTCTTGAAACAAATATTTGGAGATTTACAAGAAACCACTGGAAAATCTTATTCTTCGTCTTCCTACTATCAGAAATAAATGCCAAGTGCAGGGTGGCAGCATTGCCTGTGTCCCACCAGAGCTGTACCAAGCTGAGATTCCAGCAGGTGAGCAGCATCTCTGCACCCCTCAGCCTCTGCAGCTGCTCCCTACACTAGGCCCAGGACGGCCTTTTCTAGCAGAGAGAGTAGAGCCACCCCCTGCTTCTTGAATTAGGCTACCCAAACCATTAAACTGCGCTAAACTTCACATTTCAGTTCACTATAATAAATAAATGAAGTAATAAAGGGCTTATTTCCTTCGTCTTTCAGTGTCAGGGGTTTTACCTTCCACTAGATAAATTTTTCAAGCTTTTTCTCAGGGTAGATAGCACCTTAGTTTTTAAAATACAGCTCCAGGAGCTGGGGCTTTAATTAGTGCGAATTCCATCAGCCTTGCTGTAATAGGAGGTGCAGCTAGCCCTGGGATTAGTTGCTGATGGCTGCATTTTCTCCTCACCTAGCTACTTGCGAACAGTCCAGCAAGCCTCCAGGGAGAGGAGCTTGCTGGCTAGGTGGGCAGCAGTCTAGGAAAACCTCGTGTTTTGCCAGTAGTGCCCTCCATACGGGGCCCCATGTGCCTGGACAGAGATCCCTGGCTTACACAGAGCTGGGCATGGGGTAGCCAAAGTTCATCTGAGAGCAAATCTCTGACAGGCAGGTTTTCCTCTCTTGAGAACGCACGATCCAGGAGGGACTTTCATCTGCCTGAGGTGGCCCTGAACAATGCTCAGCCTCCAGCCAGCCCTGCCTAATGGCTCAGCCACAGGGTCTCACTCCCCCTCGATTCCAGGCTTTTGCCCAGCATCTGCACCCACACTCTGGTTGAAATGAGTTTGACTGGTCTCAGATAACGATTTAGCCGATTACGTCCACAGCACGAAACTCAGCGGTATGATGTGGAGAAGATGCTCCTCTAACTTCAGAACATGGTGGCACAGCCGGTCCTGTTGCCTCAGGGCTGGTCAGAGTGGCTGTGGTGGGCAGTGTGGCAGTAACTGGGACATCCCATGTGGCCAGGAAGCATAGGCTGTGCGCGCTTATAAGTAGCTCCATAAGCTCTTGGCCTGCGATAAGCCCTCACTGAGAGATCTCTGACCGTCAGAAATGGACTTTGTAAGAAACCCCAAAAGCAAAAAATGAAGGAGCAATGGGAAAGTTTAGTCAGAGGCCTTTTTCTTGGGGTGACAGTGGCATATGACACACAAGAGGTAAGAAGAAGGAGGAGGTCACTGTGATGAAGGAGGTAGGAACTGGCCCCTATTCACACTAAACTGCTTGGGGAGACTGAGGCGGCATCCACATCCCTATTTCCCATCCTTCTCCCTGAAACATGGTGTATGGCTTCCAAGCAGTGGGTACAGGGAGTCCAAACCCAAGTCTCCCATCCCCGAGCACCCAGCACACCCTGACCCCAGCAGCATCTGCGAGGCAGGAGGACGTGAGGGCACACTGAAAGCAGCCCTTCCAGTTGCCTTTGCGGGGGAATAGAGAGACAGGGCAGTGCCAGTGGAGACTGAATCTAACGATTACTTTGAGAGATTTGCTGTCTCTTTCTTTATCCCTCACTCTCTCTGTTTCTTTCTCTTTTTTTTTTTTTTTTCTGTTGTGTTTTGTTTTCCCCATTTCCCTCCCTCTTATCCCTTTCGTGGTGCATTTGTCTTCGAGGAACCTGGGGTGTTCTTTTCATCAGTTCAATCTCTCTCTGACACTTGAATCCTGATTGGCTGAAGGACTTGGGAAAAAAAAAATCTTTAATTAAGTAGATAATCTCTTCTTAGGAAGTTCTGTGGCTCCATTTCACCAACCCCCTTTAGCTCTTACTTTAGGATTGGTTACCCTTCACAGAAGTTGGGATTCAGGGGGCATACGCCTCTTCATCACACCGGGACCGCGGAGTGGAAAATAACTCCATCCCTTCCTTCATTTTATTGCTTCTTTTTGTTTGTTTCTTTTATTTTTCTTTTTTCCAGTGGTGGTGGTACCCAAGGGGTTTGTGGTTTTTTTGGGTTTTTTTTTTTTTTTTTTTTATGATCTCCATTCTTCCTCTTTATTTGGATTTTGTATTTCACATGGACCCTTATCTGGGCATCTTCTTCCTCACTTCTTTCTTCCAATCCTGCTGTGCCTGGTGAGTATTGAGAGCACTTCAGTCTGTGTCACTGGCAGGTGCCCTTCCTGGATACCCTAAGGAAATACCTCTTCACCTTCCTAAATGACCCCTTCTCTTTCCCACTTACCTGAGTTCTGGTCTTTAATGGGACCAGATATTTAACAAAGTCTCAACACACTCATTGGCAGAAAGGTTAGATGTAAGAAAGTCCCCTCTTTCCCCTGCACCTCCCAACAATAATTATATGGGCTGTATCCTGGGCTGGGGTAAAATAGAGTTGGGGGGAGCGCATGTGGAGGATGTAGCCCCTTGCTTCCAACTGGGAAGATAACCCAATAGGAGATCTGGGGTTTTCTGTTTATCCAACAGCTCACAGTCAGCTCGTCTCTTGTCTTAATCAAATCCCACGGTCCCCAAAGAGGACAGTCCCAGATTAAGAACTCAGAGCCAGCAGAGTTAGATTCATAGGAGTGTCACTCCTGATGAGCAACCTGAGACGTGGGCCCTTTGGAAGGCACAAGATTTGGATTACAAATGGCTGAAATTAACATATTGGGATTTCCTGGGGAGAAGCTTTTGATACGGAGATTGCTACAGCTTGGTTCCCAACCACCTGGTTCCAGTCAGACCAGTTCCCCTGTGCACAAACCTGCAGTCACCTCACTGACTTAATTTTCCAGAAATATAATTTTATAAGGGTGAGCGGAAAGAGATTACGCTGGTGTCAGATCTCATATCATTCCCTGTGAAGTGTGCCTATCCCACACACAAATGAAGGGGGACTCAAACAACATGGCTCTGTAAGTATTTTTTCATATGTGATTTTTACTGAGTACCTCAACTTTATGCTCCATTTCTGTGATGCCCTGGAGAACCTGCTCAGTGGGTTACAGTCTTAGCTGTAACAGCAAGAATAGTCTTTCCCTGCCCAGTTATTAAAACCCCCTGCCTCCTCATTAGCAGATCTCTAGGTTTATTACCATGGATGGAGAAACAAAATTTGCAGAAAAGAAAACTGAAGAGTAAATGGGAACTCATTCCCATTAGGCTGGGAGTGAACTTTATGTTCTTTCAGATATTTTCTACTCCTTTTATTAAAATAATGGGGAACAATTTGTACATGTCTAAAGTCTATACAGTAGCAAACGCAAGACAGATCTCCCTTCTGGAATGTTTGTGTTATATAGAGACTCCAGGCAGGAACTTGCACTGATTCTGGCTTTTTCCTACTTTTTCTGTGTACATCTCTTGCTTTCCTCAATAGAAACAAGTTTAGAATACGGTAAAAGAATTTAAAAATAAACATATTAAAGACGCAGTTCAAAGGGGAGACATTTCAGAGCACAGAGATAAATACAGAAATCTCAGGCATGCCTTTTTCAGTGCAAGCTGGATGCCTATATTCCTTGTCTGCCTTTTGGAAGTTTTTATCCAAGCCAAAAGCTTATACATCAAGATAGCCCTGCTTCTCTTCCTGTGTTGTTCATAGGTCTCAGTTTCCTGAGAGAAAGGAAAATGGCAAACTTTGTTTGAAATGATCGTATCAGAGACACTATCCCTTAGCTCTTGAGAAGAAAAAGGCAAAGTTTAGGGGAATCATGCATCAATCCTGCTTGCAAGTTTTGCTGGTCTTCTTTATCTAATCCAACAGCTTGAAATGCAACAAGATTTTTTTTTTTTAATGTGATTTAATCATGATAACTGGGAGAGGGGGGCAATATAGATCAACATAGATATATATATATACACACACACACATATATATATATATATATGTGGCTGCTCCCCTTCTCTGAGTGTGGATTACATTCTGCCGTGTCAGATAGGTTGAATGGTCAGTGTGCTTCTAAACGAGCAAGATGTCAGAGTTTCATTTAGGAACTAAAAATCAAATAAACCAAACAAAATAGAGAAAGGAGAAAAAGGAAAAAAGAAGGGTAAAGTTCCAAACGTTACCAAGTGGCCTCCTGGTCTGCTGTCCCGTGAGAGTGATGTCATGATCTCTAATGCAGCAGCTTGGTTTCTTACGCTTCAGCTGTGGGATTGCCTTTAGTTTCCAGCGTCAGTGATTTCCCAGTAACTTTGTACTTGAGAAGGAAACTCAGATCCAAAGGGAAACCGTATCAATTTTCTGTATTTACAGTAAGGACAGTAAAGATCTAAATAGATGAGTTTAATTTTCTCTGGAGCTGAACGAGCAGCACAGTAGTATGTGTGGGTGATAAGGTGTCAAACAAATACTTTAAAGGGAGATTTGATAAACTTCTTGGAGCACAGTAAATTGAGCAGGAGGATACTGTTATTGGTTAAAGTTGTAACTGAGGAGAAATTATCACAGGCTTATTAGTATTTTATATGTGTAAAATATAATGAGGCAGCTGCTCGGCAGGGTTATTTGCTATCAGGTTCAATAAAACTAAGCTACCGATCACCTGCCATGGGTGTTCACTAGCTTTGGGATAACTTCCTAAAATAGGATGTAGTGAAAATCCCTTGCCCTAGATTCGCTTTTTACCTGGATGCATAGAGTTGGAGTGAGGGAAGAAACATGGGCTAAGGAGAGGGCTGAAGAACCTGGTAGGGTTCCTCTCTACCTGCCGCAGTCTGTCCCTGATATGCTTCAGTCCACGTAATGCCTTAAGTCCTGGAGCTTGAAGGTAGAGGGAAAGGGGTTTAGATAGCTAGAAACCCTGTAAGCTTTCCAGAGGATAAAACATTTCAAGCATTTCCTGTCATGTCTGATTTCAGATAGTTTTTTAGAGATCACTGTGGTGATCCCGAAGTGCTGGGAACGGGGTGGGTTTGCACCCGCCCTGGATGCAGAGCACAAGCTTAGGATTACCCAAATAAATAAATAAAGAGAACAAAGGAAAAAACATGCTACAGGGACAAAAATGAAGAGATTCCCTTTCACAGTGATTTCTGTTTGCAGCACAGAGATTACTCTACTGGCATTGTCAGCATTGCACTACATCCGTGCAGCGAGCGTCTCAATTACTCTCTGCTCTTGCTGGAGACTCTATCCAGAAGACAGATGCATTCTTCTTAGATAGATGATATGAGCAAAGACAAAGCACCCAGATTTTTGTCTCCATTATTATCTTTCCTTCCCTCTGAGCATGTGAGAAAAATTGCAGCTAGCCTCCAGCCATACAAAAGTCCTGTGTCCCCTTCTCCTGAATCCAGTCACAGCACAAGAGTTAAATGGGGGTGGTGGGGGAGTGGTGGTGCGTGTGTCAAGTGCACCTGTCTAAATGAATGTCTTACTTGTCTTAGTCCTAGAAACCTGACCAGTAGCATGCCTGCCGGTTGATCAGAGAGCTCAGGGAAAATGCCTTCCATCTCTCTGGTTAAATAAAAATGTTTAGAATATCCTGCTGAGGAACTGATATTGTACCATTTGCTCAGCTGCAGGTGGGGAATTGGCATATCCTGAATTTGGTCATTTTGTGAACTTTGAGGTTTACCCCAGGAGGAGCAGACCCTCTGCTTCGATGCAGTTGTGTCAACTGACACCTGCTAACAGGCTGGTTTGCTGTAAACCCTGAACTTGTGGATTACCATTCTCCTCCTGGCAATTGCTCAGATGTTCCTAATCCATGATGTGAGAGTTTGAAACAAATCTTTCTTGCACACTGTGAATTTGCATTTTCCTACCCAGGTGTGAAGTAATGCGAATGGGATGTATCTCTCATTTTAGCCACAACAGCAAGATAAGAGAGGACTGGCAATTCTCTAGATCTTGCCCACACAGGGGCATTTTACCAGAATTTTCTCACTACCACAGAGAACCATCCTGACACCATCCTGAGTGTGGTCCCCATAGCAAAGTACTTAAGGTCAAGGCAAAGGACAAGAGGGAAACCAGATGGAAAAAATGACTTGTTCACACTGCTACCCAGTTGCATTGGGAAGGGGACCCACGGAGCTTACACAGCCTGAATAGCCCCAGATTCATGGCCCTGTGTGATTCAGGTCACCCAATGCTCTAATCACCCGGCTACAGATGCTGTCTCTCCAAGTCCCAGGAAATATTTAATTAGCTATACAATGCAGAAGCGGCTCCCAAAGGAAAATTCCTCTGCAAAATAGCCATCGACTTCATGCTAAAGTAGCCATAGGGGCTGGAGCGCAGCTGGGTCTGAATCTCAGGCCTGGAACAAAGGGAAAGGATCTCCTTGTCTCACAGTACCTTGGCACAGCCCTCTCCCTCCTGTTTTCACCCAGGGGAATATCTTTCTCAAAACAAGCTTCATCAATATGAACACATTTTTCTCCAAAAAGAAAAAAAAGTTAGACTTGCCAGGGTGAAACTTTGCAAACTTTTCTAAGCTGTAAGAGCAAATATCAGGTTTCTTGCAATTTTGACCAAGCCAAAATAATGAGACCACCTTCTTGTGGTGTACCTTGGAGAGGATCTCTGTGAGGGCAGTCCTAACAGGTGAAACTGGGAGTCCTTGACATCAGGAGAGGTTTTCCAGGGCAGGGAAAAACCCTCTCCAAATCTCTCATGTGTCTCATGTCTGGACACCGGTCCTGCCACCCTGTCTGCCCTGGCAGATGTGTCCATGGCTGTACTGCAGCATGGCTACACTTTGGCCCTTGGCTTGGGACAACAGTGCCTGCCCTAGGATGCCCCTGCACTCTCCATGCTGGATTTGCAGCACAATGGGACAGTGCCTTTCCCTCCCTTACCAGCAATACCCGCGGCTCCAGGCAGTATCACTTGAAGACATGTAAGGAGGAAAGACCATACTCGAACTCATGTCTGTCTGCCTTGCACCTAGTCACAGTCTGCCTAGCTGCTGGGATTTTCAGGAAATGGAGAGGAGCTGGAAAAGCAGCAAGCATCACTGCATGCCAAGTAGCCCAGCTGCAGAGTGAAGCATGCCACCCCACTGAAGGGCAGGCTTTGGGTTAATACTCTGCAAGGGCTAGCTCAAAAGGGGAGGCATCCTCCACTGGGATACATCCAGCATTTGAAGCACAACATCAGCTTGAGGAGCAGCTGGAGAGCCCAGTTTGTGTCAGTACATGCTCTAGCCTTTTCCCAGTCATTCATTCCCTGCAAGGTCTCAAGCCCCTCAGTCACCTCTCTGGCCCCAGTGCCCTCCTCTAGGGATATCAGCACTCACCCACCCCTCCAGAGACTCACCAGAAACAGTGATGAGGGTTATTGTTCAAACCTAGAGAGACTGGAATGAGGTGTTAGTAGGAGAAAGCTTCCCTTTTTTTGCTTCATTTCTGACTAAGGGTACTTGGTATCAGCTCTTGGCCCCTTTAAAAAGCCTCAGACCTTTCCACCGTGACACAGCTCAGCTGGATTCACCCAGCTATCCTCCAGATTCCTAATAGTGGTCACTGCACCGCACAAAGCTCTGACACTGACTGGCTTATTGCACTGAAACAGCCTTTCTTGCTGGAGGAGACTCAGATCAGCCAGCAAGAGGAGGGAACAGCAGAAAGGGTCCTGCCCAGTACAGCCTGCCTGGGGGAAGCAGGGTAGGGGAAAGAAGAAAGCACCAGTCTCAGCTAACAGGAAGCAATGAGGAGAGACAGGGAAAGAGATCAAGTGTGGCTGCAGGCAGGAGGTATGGAGACTGCAGAGGGTGAGAGAAGAGCCTTGGGATGCCAGGCATTCCCCAGACCTCTCCACCATCACCCCCCCCTCTTCTGACTCTGTCTCTGTCTTCCAGGTCAGTGAATAATTTCCTGATGACGGGCCCCAAGGTAAGAAAAATCCCTTTGATCTCTCCCCTTGATTCCACTAACCTGAGGGAGGGGCTCCCTCTTCCCACTCCTCTCCATCCAGCCCAGGCTAGGGCTCCCATCACCCTGTAGACTTCCAGCAACGTTCTTATAAGAACCACACCTCCTTGGGCTTTACCAACCCTAAATATATTTGTCAGGTCCGTCTAAGCTGATAGGGGCCAGATTTTTGAGATCTGTCTCTTAGCACCAGCTGAGGATCTCAGCTGTTATCTGTCGTTTCCTGATGATCAGGTTAGCAATGGGGACTCACGTTTACCCAGCTGGAAAGGTACTTTCTGTAGGTCCTGCAAAACATTCTTCCCTGAGGAATCAGCAGGACCTTGTCCAGTGTTTTTAACCCACTGCCTCCTTGCAGCCCTCTTTCAAAGGCTTTGTTTCCTAGTCAGGACCAGTTGTAAAGTTCACCCAATTTTTGTTCTCGCTGTTCCTCAGGAAGACTCAAGCGCACTCAGCTTTTTCTATGCTCTCAGTGCTATGGTGGAGTGACCTTGCCCCAAAGCACAGACCATTGCCCTGGGACTGTGGTGAAGGAGGAAGCAGGCTGAGGCACCCGCTGGCTGGGAGCTCTGTGGTCTCTGAGGAGAAGGCTCTGCCTTCTCTCGTGCCAGAGAGCTGGGGAGCCTGGGGATCATGTTCTTCCTGCTGTTTTGCACCATGCTTCTCTATCCACCTAGACTTGAAAGCAGCAGGACTCAAAATGTGCAGCACAGGGCAGGATCAGCCCCACTGCTGTGTGGGAAGCAGCTGGTGCTACATCAGCTCTGCACTGCCTGGGATGGAAACTAGGGCTTCTGAGGGACTGTCCTGGACACTGGGAGTAGCCTGGGGATGTTCCTTGCCTGTCAGCCCCGGGGCTGCCCCTGCATGCTGGCCAACGCATCCTGACTCAGTTTTGCGAGTTACTGCTGGAGGGGCTGAAGTGAGGCACACACCATCTCTCCCTCCTGACCCACTGCTCTGCTCCTAGGCCTACCTCATCTACTCCAGCAGCGTGGCAGCTGGGGCACAGAGCGGCATCGAGGAGTGCAAGTTCCAGTTTGCCTGGGACCGCTGGAACTGCCCCGAGAGGGCACTGCAGCTCTCCAGCCATGGTGGGCTGCGCAGCGGTAAGGAAAGCATTGGATACCACTACTGGGACTCCCTTGCTACAGGTTAGAGTCCCTGGGCCCCTGCTCTCTTCCCAAGTGCCTCGTTTTTGTCCCTGTCCCCACCTAGGACGTGCCTCTCCCAGCAATGCCCCAGGAGACCCCTTCACCCATCATCTCCCAGACACACACCAGGACCTAGTTTCAAGTCCAGGCAGCCTCACAATGCCAGCACCGTCTCCAGACCCACGAAGCCCAGCTTGCATTAGAGCAGGATGATCCCACCAACCCTCCCACAGCTGCCTCCCCACCAGGATGCACCACCCCTACCATTGCCTGCTGGACATGTGATGCTGAGGTGCCCTGCACCAGGCTGCCCAGGGGAGGCTGGGAACCAACACCAAGGGCGGAGGATGGCAAGCAGACGGATAGGGCTAAAGGGAGCAAGACAAAACTCATTAGTGATTGTGCTGTGGCCAACAGGCAGGAGAAAAGTCTTGCCACAGCTTCCAGATATCAGACTCGCTTTGGGCAGAGACTCAGCATCCATGACCTGTGCCCCTACAGAACATGGGGCTGTAGTACTTGTCTCTATATCCCATCCGTTATCCTTGTGCAGGTCCTGAGAAACGTTCCAGTGCATACCTGGTCCTCTAGACCCAAATATGATGCTGGGCTGAGCTTGTGCCTGCCTTGTACAGGCAAGACCTAGCTATGGACGAGAGCCTCAGGTCTCTGGTGAGACTGGCAGCAGACAAGGGACTGGGGTTCCAGGCAAAGATGGACAATGCAGGCCCTTGAGGAGGCAATTACAGCACAGAGACTGTGAGCAGGCCCCTGAACCGTTCCCATCAAGGTTACTTGCTCAGATCCAGGCCTTGCTGGTATTAAATGAAAGCCAAAGGCTTGGTGAAGTCAGGCGATTAGCACACTGAGCCCGATGGGTAGATATGGTCACTGCTCTGAGCCCTGGACAGTGTCCAGCAGAGAAGGTAAGACTCAAGGGACTGGTAGGGAAGGAGCTCTTTGATCCTCGGAGAGGACCCCATCCCCTCTGGTGTGTATTAGTGAGATGTGTGGGACATTTGTCTCTGCTTTATCCCCACTGCTGAGCTCCCCTCGAGGACAGCTGGGTGCTAAACTCATCCACAGCCTTGGAAATGGCACGAGTCAGCCTGGGTCAAACTCGGGAGCCTCTGTCTTTCTGCAGCTCAAGCCAAAGCTGAGCTAATCTGACATGCAGGGCCTCCCCTCCAGCCCACAGAGCCGTGCCCGTTGTAAATGTCTTCCTACTGTGTCCTGCCTGTTTCCAGCAGACATTTCTAATGCCAGTCTCACCATGAAATCTGTAGCATTTCTGCTCTCCTTGTATTCCCACTTGACAGCAAACCGAGAGACTGCTTTTGTGCATGCCATCAGCTCCGCGGGCGTCATGTACACACTGACCCGCAATTGCAGCCTCGGAGACTTTGACAACTGTGGCTGTGACGACTCCCGCAATGGTCAGCTGGGTAAGGAGACACGAGTTGCCGTCCCTCTTTCGGGTCCCAGGAGACAGCTGTCCTCCTCTGCTGAGGCCCTGCAGGAACAACAACTCCTCCTGGTCCCCACACTTGGACATCATACCCAGAGCAGAGCTTCGCCTGGCTCCAACCAGAGTAGCTGCCTCCAATTCACATCAGCTGAGGCTGCAACCTTGCTGCTTTCCATTACTTCCTAAATGAAGAGGAAAGCAGCAAGGGGTTGCACTTTCCCTGGTTCAAATCAAGAACAACTCTGTTTAAGCTCCTGGAGGAACTGACTGTATCATGTGGGCAGAGGAGAGGAGCTGATGCTGTGCTTCCAAACAGCAGATCTGGTCAGAGCAGCGTCCGTCAGGGAGCCTTGGGGTTCCCAGGGTCTGCAAGAAGCAGGGTGGCCCCAGAGCAGAATTACCGGGAGGGAAAGGAGGGTGGTAATCATAGACTTCTCCAGTGTTTGCCAGCACAGCAGGCACATGAGAGCATGACTAGGAGAACCACTGTCGCAACACAGCCTTCACCTTAGTCCTGTTGCAGCAGTACCGAGGCTTGCCGCCAGTAAGCAGCCCTGCCTGGGGAACTCCAGGCTGCACCACTCCAGCTCTCCACTCAGCTTTCATGGAAAACCAAAAGTCACTTTAATCTTTTGTTTTGAACGGAAAGAGGTCAAATGTCAAATTATCAAAATCTTTTAAAAGCCATTCCCTGCCCAGCCACACTGGGCAATGGGTACGTACCAGTTTATGGCAAACTCCTCTGGAGCACCCAGTGTTTAGTAATTTGCTTTATTGGCTGATACTTTTTAAAGCATCCCCTGCTTGGTAGGTGTCCAAGATGAGTGGTAATCCTTCTCTATTGGAGCAAGAATTTGGGGCAATGACACATCCAGATTTCAAACTTTCATAAAGAATTTGACATTTTCCTCTAGGACAAGTCAACTGCTTGACATATTTCCAGTCAGCAGAGCTCAGTTATTGAGCTCCCAGGCAGTTAGGAAAAGCATCCTCCACCTTTCGCTGTGCAGTTTCGTGGCTCTGTGCTGACTCTTTATGATACTTGGAAAGCCAGACCTTTCTGAGATGCCAGACATCATCCCAGGATTCTAGGTGTACCAAAAAGAGGCTCTCCGTGACACATGTGTGCCAGGCTTGGGTTGTTTCCTGTCAGAGGGGAATCTGCGCCCTCTGACCAGGGTGTCTCTGCCAGTTTGCGAATCCATTTCTAGCAAGGTGCTGTCCCTGTGAGTCAGGCTGAACCAGTTCAAGTCAGGGTTTGAAGGAAGATGATAACCAAAGGGTGATCTATATGGCTGCTAATGCATGATAACTAAGTGCTTCTGAATGTTGCTCTCTAGAAAGCTTGGCAATCCCTGGGTTTGTCGCGCAGGACATGCTCCACTGCTGCCTGCGTGAGCCATTCAGTATCTAGGCCTCAGTAAAAGGGTGAGGCTGAGGGAGGGAACCAGAGATCACTGCAACGCAGGACACTGGATTTTTCCCACAGCCTCTGCTCCCTTCCATCCGTTCTGAGACATTTCCTTGTCCCCAGAGCCACAAGCCAAGCAGGCGAGAGGTTGGTTCCCTGACAGCACACGTCTCGTCTTTCCTAGGGGGCCAAGGCTGGCTATGGGGAGGCTGCAGCGATAACGTGGGCTTTGGGGAAGCCATTTCCAAGCAGTTTGTGGACGCCCTGGAGACTGGACAAGATGCTCGAGCTGCTATGAACCTGCATAACAATGAGGCAGGTAGAAAGGTGAGCCCCTGTGTCCCTCCAGACCTGAGAGTACACCCCTGCTTGGCTCTGGCCATTCCTCGTGGAGAACCACAGCTTGCTGAGGTTAAAAGCACCTGTCCAGAAGGAACAACTACCTTGCTGAAAAGAGGATGTCAGCAGTCCTGATGCAAGGGGTGACGGTGGTTTAAGGTAGCAAATTTCCCATGGTTACACTGTTAATGGATTGCTGCTGTCCTCTTTTCCCTGTTCGGGTAGGGGAGGAAGCACCATGGAGAAGGAAATCTGGGAGCTTTAAGCCAACAGCCCCTGGGCAGGATTAGTATGAAGGGAGGGTCAGTGGCAAACCCCTTCGCTGTCCTGGGGCCCTGTTTCTCCAGGCAATGTGGCACAAAAATGACCTCTCTGGGCTTCTCCCTGAACCCTCTCTCTTTCCCCGCCCTGTAGGCTGTGAAAGGGACCATGAAGCGCACCTGCAAATGCCATGGAGTGTCCGGGAGCTGCACCACTCAGACCTGCTGGCTGCAGCTGCCTGAGTTTCGGGAGGTGGGCACTTACCTCAAGGAGAGGTACCACAAAGCCCTGAAGGTGGACTTGCTGCAGGGGGCAGGGAACAGCGCTGCCAGCCGAGGCGCCATCGCAGAGACCTTCAGCTCCATCTCCAAGAAGGAGCTGGTCCACTTAGAAGACTCTCCTGACTACTGCCTAGAGAACAAGACGCTGGGGCTGCTGGGCACGGAGGGCAGGGAGTGCCTGAAGAGGGGCAAGGCCCTCAGCAAATGGGAGAAGCGAAGCTGCCGGCGGCTGTGCGGGGACTGCGGGCTGGCGGTGGAGGAGAGGCGAGCCGAGATGGTGTCCAGCTGCAACTGCAAGTTCCACTGGTGCTGCGCCGTGCGCTGCGAGCAGTGCCGCAAGAGGGTCACCAAGTATTTCTGTGTGCGCAAGGAGAAGCGCGAGCACAGTGGTGGCGGCAGGGCCGGACGCAAGCTCAAGAGAAAGTTCTGACATGCCTCTGTGCCTCCATGGCCCTGCCTGCCCCTCTCCTCTCCTGCCCTCCCCAGCAGCCCCTGGCAGCATTCCCCTCTGGCTTAGTTTTGTCTCTTTCCTGACGTCACCTCCCTGAGGCTTGGGCAAAGCAAAGGAGCTTGCATGAGCCCCTGGGCCTTGGCCGCACAGGGTATTTCCCATTAGTGCAGTGGGTGATGACTTCTGGGAAAACCCACAAGTGTTGATAAAACAAGCTGAGATTTGGTTCCCTTGGCTCAGAGTAATTCTACCCAGTGATTAGGGTTTCATCCTGGAAAGCGCAGGTGGTCATGGCGGCTCCTGCTCTTTTGAGTTTGTCTGTTCCCCAAACAAGCACCTGCCTTGGGCTTTTGGGTAAGGGAGATCAACAATTAGGAAAGAACAGGGAAACTGAGATGACACCACTAGAGCTGGGCAACTCAAAGCATTAATCCCTAAACAGAAGAGGCTTCTAATGCCTTAAAAAAATAGAGGCACTAGCAGTTGTTACTGCCTTTTATTAAGCCCTGTGCTATGAGTGAATAGCTGTGCAACTCTCTCCTGCAGTAAACCAGCCTCCAAGAGGCCACAGCATCTCCTCCCAGCCTCTGACAGCTTTGCTAAGCTCTCCCCTGCTTTTCTTTGCATTTCAGATAACAGCAGCAAGATTGAGGCTGCTGCTTGAGCTGCCCTTTAACCATCTGTCCATCCCATCACTTTCTCTTTACACACTTTGTATCTCCTGAGCCTCTAGGCCTGGTCTCTGATTTCACCCCAGCATCCCTGTCAAAGCTGTCGACTGATGCCATAAAGGTGCCCTCCCGCTTCTCCAGTCTCTCTTCCCTCCCAAACCTCTCCCTGAGAGGAGCTGCCAGCTGAGCCCATTCCCCACCTCCTGGCCTCCTTGCTGAGCACTCTTACCCCACCAGCTAACTAACTAAATACTTCCTCCTAGTCTGAGAAGATAAAGTCAGAGACTATTTAATGGTGTTGTAAATAGCAAAGTGAAGCACTTTGAAGTTTAATTTATTGCACAGTTACTGTGATGTATACATAGCAGCTTTTCCTCTACCGCTTACTGTATATATTCTTTAGGCTAAGAAAGCAGCAGGAAGATGTGTTTGATACATCTCTGTTCCCTTGCCGTGGCTGGGAGAGGGGGGGAAGAAGTCATCAGCTATAGGGCCTGGGGATGCTTACTGCACCACCACAGTGATCTCTCTGGGCTGTGAAGTTATCGTCTGCTTTGCTGTTTGAAGTGTCCTTTAGCCGAATGAGAAGCCAGCAGAGCCAAGTTACTGGCCCTCAAACCTGTCTTGTAGCCAATATTTGTAAACCAATAGCCAATGCAATAAATCAGTAGCCAAGTGCTTGCAAAATGCTGTTGTGTCTAAGTAGTTGGGTGGTGGTTTTCATTCAGCTGTGTGTTGGGGTGAGTGTGGTCACAGTTCTGGAGACTAAAGCCCAGTAGCTTACTGTCTGTTCAGCTATCAGAGCTGATACGTTCCCTCCACCCAGCACAAACTCAGCCCCCGTCAGGAGGGGAAAGGGCCTGTGTTCTCCTTGAGCTCGCTTGAGGTTGCATCCAACTGCAATGCAGCTGCCAGGAGGAACAGGGAGGGGAGGTGGGCAGACAAGGGCCCAGTGCCCACTAGTGAGATGATACGTTAAGGACATCGAGCAGACTGTATGAATCTTAGATATCAAATATGCCCTTGGTCTCGGTACTGCTGTGGTGGGGGTGGGAATCTGGAGTTAGGGCAAGCTGGAGTCTCACCAGAGCAACAGAATTCACGTCCAGCAAGAGTCTAGTCTTCAAATACTGCAAGAAACAACCTTGCCTGGGTCTCGGGGAAAGCCGAGATACTTCCACCTCACACACAACCCACCAGCTGTTTGTGCCAAGGTTCTTATCAGCATGGGGACCTTGCCCTTGGCCTCCCTTGCATCTCCATCAGCAGTTCCCCATCTCCTTGCGTCAGGAGTGCATCTTCAGGCAGGAAAGCAAAGAAGGCCTCTCAGTCAGCAGGGAAAGCTCTAGCACTGCAAGGCAAAGGATGGTCCCTCGGTGTCCCACATTCCCCTGCCAGCTGGAAAAGTAAGACAAGCCACGGGCACCGTTCCCCATTTCTCCCGGCTCCGTGCTGACCCTCCCTCCCCGGCTGACACCTTCGCCCCACACAGGCCACGGCCCAGCCTGGAGCGTGCCAGCCGGGCAACGCGCCCGCCGCTGCTGAGGGGCCCCGGGAGCCCCCCGGAGCAGGAGCCCGGACAAGGGGATGGCACAGCTGCAAATGTGCTGACCTCAGCAGCGGGTCGGGCCCGAGGGTCCCCCTCCCCGGCGCACCGAGCCCGCGGCGCGAAAGCATCACTGCCATTGTGCAGTGGGATTGGATGCTTCCATGTATTCATTTCGGTTTAATGAAGGCGCATTCCTCAGAGGAGAAATATTTACATTCAGCTTCCCAGGTGGCCACCTTCGCCCAGATGACACACAAACAGGCAGCCCCCCCCCCCGCTCCCTTTTCCAATCCAAACCTCTTTAGAGGGCTCAGGGAGGAGGGGAGAGGGGCTGCTGGGGGAGCAGAATAGAGAAGGGAACAAAATGCTAATAAATCAGCCAGCCAGCCCTTTTCCCCTCCCCTCCGTGGAGTCAATGAAAAGTGTCATTTCATATGCTAATCCCCCTCCGATCTCTTCACAACACCTTTTCCGAAAAGTGTTTGGGAAAAGTCCTTGTGTCCCGCTTACAGCTCCCTGCCGCTTCAGATTCCTTCTTGTCTAAGGCCGTGGCCCCCGTGTGGGTCTCTCCCTCCAGCGGGGCTCCTTACAAAAAAACATCTCAACAAAGACTTTGGAGTTCATCAGCCTCCCACTGAAATTCACAGCTGCTGAACAAACTAATCCCCTCTCTTGGCCTTTCTTCCTTTCAATGGGTTCTTGGCTTCAAAGACACTTTGGGAAAGGACTTTGTGGGGACTCACACTGCTCCCTCAATAGAAGTTAGTGCAAGCATTATCTTCAGAGCAAGTGGCTTTACAAACAAATACTGCCTAACAATCTCTGCCTCTCCAGCTCCCTCAAACACACACAAGCCTAGCCCGCAGACATGATGTTATCTGCAACGGGATTAGAGCTCTGTTCTCCCTGCACAGGGATCCTTTCCTACTACACCCCCAATTCTTTCTCAACCCCAAAAGCCACCTCACCTCACCCACCCAACAAAACACTTTCTGTGTGGAGCTGTGCCAAAAAGCCACCTCACCTCACCCACCCAACAAAACACTTTCTGTGTGGAGCTGTGCCAAAAAGCCACCTCACCTCACCCACCCAACAGAACACTTTCTATGTGCAGCGCTGCTGTGGCATCAGATGCCTGTGTGGGAGGATGCCAGGCCACGGAGCCGCTGTCTGTAGACTAGAAGCTGCTAACAAACGGCAGAGGCAGTGCCATAGATTGAGGATTGCTTTCTAGGGCGACTCGTGAGGACACTGCCCAGGCCACAGAGCCAGGGCTTCCACCACAAGCTTCTCAGACCCTCAAGGGGGTCACCTTACTTCCCCTTCCCTGGTTTGTCCACCAAGAGTTTTAGGGACAGTGCTCACTGGGGTAAACCTGAAGCAAAACTAAGCACCAGTGGAACAAAGGGACAAGCAGGCAGGACTCGCAGCCGAGGCCGGACCGACAGCCAGTCTCTGTGCAGATCCGTGGGTAGCCAGAGCCGTACATGCTGGAGGAAGCTACAGTGAAATGCACCTGAGAAATACATGGGCAACGTGTGCTTATTTCACAGAGGTACAGGCACAGGGTACTGTAACTGGATCCAGAAAGGCAGAATCTAAGTACCAGGCTCATCACTTAATACTGGTTAAGGAAACAAATGCCACCTGCAGGGCTACCTGCTCACTTGTGCACCATCAGAAAGGGTCAGAACACAAGTCTTGCCTTTGAAAATCATCGTGCACTTCCCAGATGGCAGACAGTTGGGAAGCCAGACTGGTTGCTGGCTGCTCCCTGACCAGGCTGCAAAAGCTCCGCAGGACTCTCAGCCTTTACCTCTGCCAGCAGCAGTATAGCAAAGGCTGGTTCTTCCTGGCTGCACATGCTGTGTCCACAATACCCCAGAACTCTCACAAACCCTGGTCCCTTCCCAGCAATGGCCCTTCCAATCTGCCCCATCCAAACAATCTTTCTGAGTCTTTACTTCTGCCCAAGTCCCCCAACCACAAGCTGCGTAATACAGTTCTCTGTGTTGTGGAGCTTTGTGTGTGCTGACTGGCTGCCCTGTGCATACACACAACATACACACACCATATATACACCCTGTGCAGCCCAGCTCACTGCAAAAAGGAAACATTTTCTGAGCTGGCATCAGTCTTTTCGCAGCAGCTAGCTTGATCTCCTCCACACACACTTCATCTCAGGACTGATCTCAGTCTTTTTATCTCCTTAAAAACTTACATGAAGTCAGTCAACAGATTCAGCAGTTATTCACTAACGTTAAGAATGGACAATCCAGTGATATAAATCTGATTTCCATGCAGGTCAGACCCTCATCCCTGTTTAAGTGACACAGCTTCAGCGGGGCAACATTGATTTCCCACAGGAGAGGACCTCTGTTTACTCACTGATGTACTTCCAGCTCCCAATGCCTAGTGTAAAATCCCCAATGCTGCTGCGACCCCCCAGGAGAAGCTCAGACGTGGCAGGGACGTTCTGACACCACATTGCAGATGAACTGCCACAGCTGAGGCGGCTGATCTGCAGATCAGCTGTCTGCGGCCTTAGGGGGTGGGTAAGGCCCGAGGCCTCGCTGCAGCTGGATAGTTGCTGCCAGAGCTGCAGAGCCCTGGATGTGGTTTGCCCCACACTGTTCTCAGTTGCCCTCCTTACCAAAGCTGAGAACTCATCTCTCAGTGGGTGGCCCTGCAGACCGAGGAAAGCCCCCTGGAGCCAGGGGTGACAAGCCTATACAAAAAAGCTAGCATCACAAAACACAGCTTTTATTTCACCGTTCTGTAATCTCTCAGTACATCAAACCATAGCAATAGAAACAGCACAGCAGTAACACGGAGGCACTTTGACCTGGAAAGGAGAGAATGAGCAGTGTCCTCTCCCTCCCTTCTCTGATTCTCCTCCCTCTTAAGTCCCATGGCAGGGCAGGCTGATTTGGGTAAGTCACTGCACCACAGGCCCACAGTAGCGTTCTCACTCAAGCAGCAAGCAGAGGAAGCAGGGGCTGACTGCAGATAGATGTTGGGAAAAAGCCTTGCTCCCAGCTAGGGCCCAACAATCACGCTGCCTGGTTAGCATGAAAGAGAGAAGAAGGCAAGGAGGGAAGAAGACAGGGAAAGACACACAGACCAAGGTGTGCCCTCAAATCCAATCTGCTTTCCCAGACTTCTTACCCGGGACAGATACACTTCATTCATCTATTTTACCATAGAGGAAAAGCCACAGTGATGAAAAGCCTCAGCAAAGAGACCTTACAGCGTCACCTCCTGCAGCATCTGCCTACTGCCACAGCACCAAGGGGCCTTTGAGAACATCTCTGCATTTAACTGTTGCAGTAGGCAGAATGACTGCTCCACACTTGGAGCAATGTGCTGCCTCCCCCTGCTCAAGCCTGGGCTGGTCAGAGTAGCTCGAGGGGATTCTTTATGAACAATCTCTACTGCTCTTAAAGCCTCCAGACTGTCTGAAAAGCTCAACTTTGAAAGCCTGCAGGTAACACCAGTGGGCAAAAGGCCAACGGGTGCTAACATAAAGGAAGTGGAAAAAGGCAAGGAAACAGAGAAGGTGGCTTAAAGCTCAAACCCAGGATGTGACTTGCTCTGGGGAAGAGTGCAAAGAGCAGTCCAACCTGCTAGCATTCCTGAATAGGGGAGTCCCAGGAGCTGGAAAGGGGAATCAGCTCTGAGCCTGCAACACAAAGGCTCAGTTGAGGAGAGGAAAAAAAAAAAAGATATAAAGGTGGGGGTAAGAGAGGGTAAACAGGAGTCGTGACTATGAAAAGAGAGAGTTGCATGAAAGAGAGAGAACCAAAGCCAGCCCAGAGCAGGCTGGCAGTTAGCCCTAGTTGTAGCAAGATACTGGTACAGAAGGGTGAGAAGGTGAGTCAAGGATAAGAATGAAGAAGGAACCAGAGCACAGATCCACACTGCGGCCCAACAGAGATGGGACACCCCTTCTTAGGTCCCCAGGGAGCTCACCTACCACTCAGGCAGCAGGGAATAGAGCCAGAGGCTCTTTGGTGGCTCTGCAGGTGCCAGCCTCATTTGTCTTCTGGGACGGAAGGAGTTTCCCCTTTGTGCTGGGGATTCAGGGAAGAGGGAGGATCTCAAGGAGTCCCAGGCACCAGGGGGCTGTCTAGAGAGCAGACAGGGCCAGGCATGCTGGCCCAGCACAGGTCTGGGCACCAGCACAGATTTATTTCTCCAGAGTCAGAAGGAGAGTCCACAACCAGCACATCACCAGGTAAGGAAGTCCATCAGTAATCAGTGCGCACTGCTCCAGCTGCTCCACACTTTACACATTCAGCTTGCCAGCAATGGTCATGAGGACTTTCAGGACGGGCATGAATCCAGACACCTCACTGAAACTGCTGCTGCTCACCACTTGGGTGTGAACCAGGAGTCCCTGTTGGTAGTTCCTGGCCTCAATGCAGTGGGCAATTTCATGAAGACCCATGAGGATGGCTGGAGAGAGCTGTGGGGGAAGGAGTAGAAATGAGTCAACATGCTTAGCACTGCAACAAATACCTCCTTCCCTCCTGCTCCCTACTCCCTCTTCACTAAATAATACCCAGAGTCAAGCACTGACAGGAAGGATGAGGCTGCTTCCTCCCACCTTTCCCAGGCTACAGCAAACATTAATCTAATACCCTAATACCCAGGCTGGGTTACAGTGAATGCGGGCCCTAAGTAATGTCATTTCAGCTTTAATTGAATATTTGATACATCTGAGGAGGCCAAAGGCCCATCTAGCACAGAATCCCTTCCCTGTTCAGGCTTAACATGGACACTTGGGGAAAGGCTGTCAAAAGAGTTTTTCTCTTGACAGCTGTCCCTCCAGCAATCAGCAGTTCCAGAGTTTTCTGAAGCAGAAGTTACACCAGAGTCACACTTAACTGCCCCTTCCCACTTGGAACCTGTCTATATGCCAGTATAGTTTACCCTGGGGGTACACGTGCCCTGCAAACACCTCCCCAGTGTTTTAACATGATGTCTGGGACAAGGTTAAGGGAAGAAGAGATAAGGCTGGCTGGATTCAAGGTGCATTATAAGGTTTGGCATTCCCTTAGCATTCTCAGGAGGGTATGTGCTGCAAACACACACCAAGGCTCATGACCCCATGCAAAGCTGAGCTCAGGAACGTGGCTGGACCACAGGGAACAGCAGCATCTACTTACCGCCTGCTCACGGAGCTTCTCATACAAACACTCCAGACGCTGCAACGTGTCCTCCAGCTTCCTTCTTGTTTTCTGAAGTGAAATAGGTATTGCTAGCTCTGCCAGAGCTTCAAAGCCACCTCTCACAGAACCAGGTTGTTCTCACTCAACACATTCTGTGTTCTTCCCATAGCACCTTACAACTCAGCTGCACCTCAGCCTCTGCCAGCCAGGGGTTGTGATACAAGCCAGCCATGTCCTCACATACATTCTTCTCCCCAAGACAGGAGGCTGAATTTGCCTCTTTTTCCCATCTCCCAGCCCACACTTGCTTCCTCTGCCAGTGCTTGCAGTCCACAGGACATAGTGACCACTTCCAATGCTTGTAAAACAACCACTAGCTGGCCCGCAGGGCATTAAGGCAGCTTCACTCTGGCTGACCTAACCAACAGCTTCTTCCTGGTCTCTAAAAAAAAAGGGGGAATATCCTTCCCGCTCTAGGTAACCACCAAGGCCAAGTACTGAGGCTCTGGTGGGACTGACCCCATGAACCAAGGTGGGGCTCACTCACAAGTAAACTGTGGACAGAAAAGTCTGGCTCTGGGCAGCTCTGAGACAGGCCTGGCAGCCTTTGAAGCTCAGGTGCATTGCATTGCTGGACCAACCCAAGCATTCAACCTCCATGTAAGCTGGGTGCTTAAACCCAAACCAACAGGCCTTTCTGTGCACAGAGGGAACTTTCAGGCTGTCTCCCATGAATTGCTACACCGTTCCCTCAGAAAGCACAGAGCAAACAAGCCAAAGCTGCTGCTACACACAAGTGGTCCGAGTCTGGGACAGCACTTTGAGCTTTGTGCCCAACTCAACACCCACTGAGAAGAAGTGTTCTGGAAGGCAACACGATACCCCCAAACTCTGGGAAGAAGAGGTTGCAAACTGCTTTTCTGCTTCCAGAGAGCCTGGCCTGACACATTCATGTGATGTGCCACATTCGTCAACAGTCTTGCAGGAACCAGAGTGGAGAAAATACAGTGACTCGGACTCAGAGAGTATCTGTCTCTCTCTTCCAGTCAGGGTATCTCAGCCTTTCCCTCTAAGCTCAGAGGATCGGTGGTAAGGATCTATCTACAGATCAAGCCATTGAAAAAGGAAGCTGAATGTCTTTTCTTCTGTTTTCCTCAGAGGAAAGAGCCAGAAGGACAGAACCATTGCTCCACAGAGGTAACAAGAAGCAATGGATAAATGCTAGAGAATGTGTCTCTGTTCCCAAGAGATGGACAAGCCTATGGCAGATAGGGATTAACTTGGTTACAGGGACAAGACTCTTCTCTCAGCCAAAAGAAGGAAGCACCAGTTAAACATTTATGAAGGCAAAAGAGGCAAAGATCAGAGCTGGAAGGACTTACTGGGTCAGTGGCGACAGCAGCGCAGCGTTGCACCAGCCCTTCAAACGTGGCCTTCAGAGACTGGTGCTCAGGGGGCACCTCCTTCCTCTCAACCCTCTCCACAGGTAGCTGGTGATACTGACAGAGAGAAAAGCAGGTCAATGAATGCAACAGAAGCATGAAAGGCTGGAGCAGGTAGGTTCCCCTCCTGCAACTATGAACAGAAACAACTTCATCCCTTCACAAACCCAGAGAACACCTGGAAGCACACAGTTAGATTATCATCTTCAGACTGTGGTATAGCTTCAGGCCTCTGTGGATTCTCAACTTCCAGCAAGCTGGCAGCCTGCCTGGCCTCCCTCTCCCAGCCTTACCCACGTGTCATTTTTCACCCTGGCAATTCCTCTAACTCTCAGGCAGAGGTATCTTACAATGGCTGGGGAGCAGCATAAGCCCTGCAGGTGCCAAGCCGAGTTGCTGTTTTTCTACTTGAAAAGGAGTTGGTGGCTGAGGAGTGCCCTACTTTCCATGAGTACCTGTGGGCTGCCCTCCTTGGGTGCTCCTGGGGGTGACTGGCCAGATTCTTGCAACCTGGACAGCTGAGGATGGACCCCTTGGGGCTCAGTGGGCAGGCTCATTACTGGAGCTGTGATGGGGGCTGGAGGAGTAAATTTCTCAGGCATCTGTCAGCAAGAAAGAAAGAAAGAAAGAAAGAAAGAAAGAAAGAAAAAAAAAAATCAAGAAAGCCCAGTGCCAGGAAGGGGGGTTGGTTTTAGTCCCCACAGGAAAACTCGCCTTCCTTTCTAACTTGCAGAGTGCCCAGTTCTCAAGATGGTGTGTAACACATTCCTGCTCTTTCAGCCCCCTGGCTCAGAGTGTGGGGCCCTTCCTCTTGCATCCTAGATGAACAGCCAAAGCGACAGCAAGAGAACTCCTCTGGAATTGTTCAATCGAACGGATCTGTTGCCCCTGAGAGCACCGGTCCTCAGAAAGCCGCCTTGGCTCTGCAAAGGCATGAGTCCTGAATGCAGAGATTAGCAGCAGTAAAGGGTCCAACAGAGCAAGTGTTGGGGAAAATCCCACGACATTGGGGGAGAATCCTCTCGCAAACACTTCATCATGCCCCTGCTAAGCCAGACAGTCAGGACAGATTCACTCTGACAGGGATAGATCAAAAGGAGATGGCTTTAACAAGAGGATAATCCTGTTGTAGTGAGCACAGCCTGAAGCAGCTTCCCAGCTATGCTGCCAGAAAAAGGGCTAGAAGTCTGTTCCAAGATAAAGAGGAGGAGTAGGGGGTGGGAATGGTGCCAAAGAAGCTCCTTGTCACACCTGCCAGCAGGCAGCAAGGACAGAAATGAATACTGAGACCATTTGTTGCAAAAGAGCTCAGCTCACAGGTCTTCCAGTGCAATCCCTACAAGGCAAAGAGCAGCAGGGCCAACGTGCCAAGCAGTTCACTGCTAACACCTCTCCAAGCTTCTTGCAGCAGAAGCGTGTTATCAGTTGGCATCGGCATCTGAGGAAAATCGCGGTAGGTCTCAGCCTGCCGAGGGGAAGTGCTGCCCCCAGCTGCCAGGCGTGAGGTGAGCGTGATCTCCCCAGCCACCACGGGAAAAGGTGTGTGGGCAAGGGGATAAGGCAAAATCCACATTTCTAGCAGCAAGTGACCGTGGTCAGTCTAAGCACTGACAAACGATGCAGCATCACAGATGATAATCACGTTACAGAATAGGCACCCTGGAGAATGGCGTGTGAGTCTGGATGGCAAAGGGTCAAGATGTCTTAGACTTCAGCCCTAGCTATGCATGTGAACACAAAAGCAAGGCAGACAAAATGTGGATCTGCTGAGGACAACAGGAATCATTTATAGGAATGTATCTGTTGCATGGAGCTCCCTGGCTAAAAGACAACCAACAGATATGGCAGCTGAACACTTACCTTTTTCTTCTGAAGGCCTCCTCCTATAGCAGAAGGATCGGTCCATGGTTCCTGAGCTGCCAGGAAAGACAACAAATGTCAGAATTTGAGCAGGTGGCCACAGCAACAATTCATGGCTGCTTGCATGATTTGGAGCTTCCTTAAGCAAAAGGGCCCATGGCTCCAGTTCCCCCATCACTGCACCTTCAGGCCATTTCAACCGAAGAATTTCAGCTCACAGGCCCAATAATTGCTCTTGCTTCCTTTTCTCTCTCTTAATTACATCCTTAGCATCTGACTGTGCACACAGGCTTCACGAGGTGATGTCTGATCAGACTGAGCTGGCACACACCCGCTCCCACAGAGAAAGCTTTATCTGAGCAACCTGAGGCTTTCTGCACTGTGCATCGTCCGTGGCACAAGGCCCAGCACCAGGCCTGCGCCTCAGTGGGGACCTGCTTGTGTGTGCACGTCAGGGTTCAGGGATCTCCAGGGGCTCCTCAGACACAGACACCGGTGCTGTGGTGCCAGAGCAAGGGCTGTGTCACGGTGAGGGCTGTTCAGGGGTGTCTCAGGGCAGCAGCCCTCAGCAGGGCAGGCTGCTGTGAAAGCAAGCGGGAAAGTTTGGGGTGGCTCCTCATCTTCCCCTTCCAAAAACATGTTCAGATCCAAAGCTTAGCAATTGGCTGGCTTCACAGCAAGAAGGGGACAGACTTCACCTGTGAAGGCCTTGAGAGCAGAGGAGGCTCTCAGCAGATGCTTCTGTGGTATCTAGCCTCCGACCTCGCTCCAGGTAATTAAAAACCCATCAGACAACATGACATCGGAAGACTTGTGACCACACTTCATTCTGCAAAGGTTAAATTCCAACTACCTTGTCTACTAATGGCCTGTAAGTGTACCTGCACCTCTGGACAAAACAACAGAGCTTCTTTTGTCACCCCAGTGTTAATAACCTCAAGCCTATGAGACTGGAATAATCTGTGGTTTAATTTCAAGGGCTGAGCCACTGATTCTGAATTGAGCTTCAGAAAAGATCACAGAGGAAAGAGGCAAAAGATGCTTCATTACTTTAATTACCTTTACTGTTAGAACTCTGGCTGCTCCTTTTTGCCCTCCATTTTCCCATGATTTCAAAACTTGCTCTCTGATGAGTTTGCATCAGTAGTTTAATTAAGTTGGCACTTACTCCTAGCTAGGGGATTCTGTGCACTACAACACTGCTGGCCCCCACTAAGCCTGTGGCCCAGCAGTGCCTGATACTATTCCAACCCAGTGGCACTTTGAACCCTCACAGGAAACAGCTGTTTTAATTATAATCTTTATGCCAGGTACTTAATCATCAGACATGAGACAACAGGACCCTGCTGCATTTTGCTGTGGTGAAACTCTGACTATATTGCCTCTGCTGCTTGTGAAAGAGGATTTCTCACCAGTCCTGAAAGGAGTGCCCCACGGCAGCAGTCTCCAGCAATGCCTGTCCTAGAACAACACCAGGCTAGGGTCAGGGGTTCTCTGGGCCAGAAGGGCTATCAGGCAACAAGCTGTTGTCCTGATGCTCCCTAGGGGCATAGGATTTCTATCAAGTTGAGATCTCTCTACTGTACCACTGAGGATGTGTTTATGAGCCGGTCAGATCGTAATAGGGAATTTCCAAAGCAAGCAAGTTTGGCCTGTCAGACTGAGTGATCTTACAGTCCTTTTCCAGGCTGGAGAAAAGTACCTAACAAAACCAGAACAGTAACAGCATGCAAGAAAGCCAGCTTGCACTGCTGATCTGGGCATGCCATAGCTGCCATTAAAACAGTGGTTTACAGTACTCTTCTGAGGAGGTGATAAGTCTGTTTTACTGTATTAGTCCAGAAGCATGATTATGATGATGGTCAACAGGAGTGGGAGACTGATACAGAGTGAGTTAATACTCTTGGGATTTTGTTGCTTGGACTGTATAGGCTGGTGGCTGCTTTCTGAGGCTGCTTAGCTACCTGTCTGGTAGATTATGCTCTTCTGCCAGCTTGTGTGAATAAGATCTGTTCTCCTTTCAGAAACTGATGTGGTTTTTAGCCACATCAGTGGCCTGGAAGTGCCTTGTAATTTAAACATATGGAAACTAAAACTGGGGATGAATGCTGCCAGAAGGGAACTTCCTCAAGCTGAAGATGCCCTGTGGAAATTCACTGCTGTAAAGTGCTTGAAATCCTTGCTGTGGAATTATCTTTCCTTTGACAGGGAAACATTTAAGGAAAGGAGATAAAGTCTTCTAGGTCAGAAACATGGAGCCCTTGCTTTCTCTACCCAAATTCATTAGTAACAGCACGGTGCCTTCATTTCACTTCCAGCATCCCCAGCCATCACTTAGCAGTCCACAGGACAAGTATGTCCACTACTCCAGCTGTACAGCTCCCCAGGCATGCACAGGAACAGCAAACAGCAATGAGCAGGCATGCACACACAGTGAAACATGCACGCAGCCCACATTTCACTGGGAGCGGCAACACTGCCTCCCCCACAGGTTTGGAGGCTTCTCTGGGTACTACCTGCATGATTCGTGTGGGGATCTAGCCAAGGGAAGAAACCTGAAAATCAAGGCAGGGTGAGAGAGTCATCATCACCAACAGCTTTTGCTCAGTGAATAATGTCCCTGGACTATTTTCCCTGACAGCTCTCCAGAAGGAACTTTCACAGCTGAGTGCAGAGCTTTTGTATGTGCTCACTACAGGCTTCACACAGTGAAGTTTGCTATCCTTGGCTAAACATGGCTCAGCAAAGGATCCCAGGTGGATGCAAACCTCAAAGTCTCAGTTCCTTCACTCTAAGAATATGCATGGCTTGGAGAAGCATCTGGTCAAAAATTTGAGGACTGTCAGCCTTGTTGGCAGTATGGCTAAACCCAAGACAGCAAACAACCAACCTACAAGCACCAGGCGTGAGGATGTCGTGGGAAACAGAAAGAGGGAATGCTCATTCCCCAGGGACCAGGTCCAACAACATTCTCTTTTTCTTCATCATGCTAGCAAGGACTTCACAGTACTTGTTAGGCTGGGCTGGATTCAAACTAGAGCAGAGCACAGAGGAATCCAGAAGTGATTTTTAGGCAAGCACTTTATGACAACAGGAAAAAATGGAGAGACCAGAGCACAGCAGACAGAGGAAATTTATCCCGAAGCTAAGCAAGGGGTATCCCATGGACAGAGAAGCAGGAGCCTGCTCTCCCAGTATTTCAGATGCACTTCTTGTGTAAGTTACATAAGCAGGAACTAGATCTGCAAGCCTTCCACTAGGCATTCCCTAGGAACCACCACCCTTTCAGTCAGAGCAGATGCCTCTAGAGTGGATGACTCCTATCACCGAGGACCTAGAGAGATAGCATTTTGTAACCACGATCTGAGGGACACAACAGTTGAATAGGCTGAATAAAACTGTCATCATTGCTGTGTTTCACCACCACAGCAAACCTCAGCACAATGTGCCTGGCAAGGTCAGCCTCAGCACCATATCCAGCCTTTATGGTGCAAGACC
Organism: Urocolius indicus; assembly: GCA_013401255.1. Lineage (NCBI taxonomy): Eukaryota > Metazoa > Chordata > Aves > Coliiformes > Coliidae > Urocolius > Urocolius indicus. Next base: position 271,179 of record WBNH01006629.1, on the reverse strand, counting down.
AGGCCCCAGAAGGTCCACGTCAATTATAAACTGCAGACACCATCCAGGAGTGTCCTGGACACACAAGTCACATGAGCAGTACTTGCCTATGGGAGGAGGAGGAATGCTGGCTGTTGGCAGTGGCTTGGTAGATGGAGCTCCAGGACCTCCCTGAGGGTAACCCACATTCATGGGACAATTGAAAGGCGCTGAAGAGTAACCTAGAGGAGACTGGCTTGTCACAGGCAGAGGACAAGCTGCGGGATGCTGAGAAGATGGGACTGAGGATGAAGTGAAGAGGGCAGGTCCAGGCGGTGGAACACCAGGAGATGTCACAGGCATGGACTGTCCTGTCAGAGAAGGCTGGCTGGGGAAGGGAGCAGGACTAACAGGTCTGACTCCTGCTGGTCTGAATGGCTGAGTCTGTGACACAGCTACAAATGAGAAAGAGAGTGTATCAGAATCACTTGTTTCATGTGCAAACTACTCCTGACGCTCTCCTTCATGCTAGTAAGTCTGTCCTTCTCCAAGCCATACCCTAAAATATCCATGTCAGGGGTAACCCCCATAATCTAGGCTAAATCATCAGCCTCTATCACAGTTAGCTGTGGCCTACCCAGCCCTGGTATATGCTTAATATCAGTGGATGTACCGCAACAACTGCTAGAAGCAGATGTATCAGAAGCACTGAGAAGCCTCTCAGACAGAGGACTTGTTCTTTGCAACCTCAAGAGACCTGTGAAGAAAGAATGTAGAGCAGCCATTCATGCTGAATGATTTAGTCTAAGAAAACCCAGAGAATGGACATAACTCTGAGACATTGCTTACCTGGCCCTGGAACAGCTGCTGAAAACAAGCCCAAGTTGTATTGTGGGTGCGGGGACCCTCTGGAATAGACACTCATCTGTGGACCCGTGCTGGGCTGGGGAGGGGCCACGTGCTGAGGTGACAGAGACATCACTGGCACTGGCTGAGGCGTGAAGAGAGAAGGCACTGAAGGCTGAGACAGTTCTGAAGGGGCAAATGATGACGGATAGTTGGGCTGCAATTAAAAAAAACAAGAACTTGCTGATGGCTGACATAGTCACGTGCACACAGATGCACCTTCTGTCCCTGGCGCTTCTCTGGCAAGAGAAGATGCTGCTGCTGTCAGTGCCCTGGATGGGTCAAATCAAAGGCCTTTCCCACCACATAACTTGCTCAACAAACAGTATCACTCTATTCAGAGCATCCTCTGGCTCTCACAAGGATTAGCCCTCAGGAGCCCGTTCCCATACAGCGACTTCCTGGAAGCACCGCCAGTGGAAATAATGAACAATTATAAGTGCAAGAGGCTGGGAGTAAGAACTGGAATGAAGCAGCACTACACTGTTTCTACTGAGATGCAGGGGTGAGGTGGCCACGTGAGTGTGAACCACAGCTCTCTTTCCCCCTGGTATGTGAGCTGAGCTCTCAGTGGATCACTACACTTGTAACAGTCTCCTCCAGTGACTGCATGTGAGAAAAGGCTTCTGTGTGTGCCAGACAGCCTGCTTGTGCATCATCACAGAGCTTGCATTTGCTCCACTGAAGGACATCGTCACTGATAAGTGCATCGGTGCCTGCAATCTGCATTATCTCCCACACTCTGGCTTCGGCTGAGTCTCCGCATCCCACCTGGGGAGGAGGAGGTGGTGCGTGAGTGAGCGAGCATCTGCCTGGTACTTAGCTGCTAACTGGGGTTAAACCACAACATCATATTGCTTCACAGGCATCCACAACCCTGTAATCCTTCCTCCCTCTCCCCAAGCCATAACCACATGAGTTTAAGGCCTACCTTATCGGGATGCTTGGGATCTGCTTTGTGGGCTGTTCCTTCAGGCACAGAACCACCCTTGGCTGCTGGAGATGTGTGTTTGATGACACCTACATTGACACGAGTGTAGGGAAAGGGAGGTGGCTGCTGATGACCCACATTCTCTCCTTGAGCATGGAAAAGCCGGTCTCTGAGCTGTTCAATCGGCAGCTGAAACAAACTGTGCTTTAGGAGAACTGCCTCAAGAGCCTCAGGTGGAAGGTGCCAGGGAGGCATTCAAAGCAGACTCTGACCCAAAGCACTGAACATTAACCTGCAAAACTAGTAACTTCCTCAGTAGCCACTGGGATAAAAACAAACAAAAAAATCTCCCCAAAAGCCCAGCAGATTTGTAAGTGACAAACTGGGACATTCCCTGCTGTATTCCCAGGCAGATGAGGTCTCACTGACTCCTCCTCCAATCTTTAGACTTTCCCCTCCCCAATGCATATTTGTACATTAGAGAGACTTGTTTCAAGCTACAAGATGATCTCCCCATTCCTTCCCTCTACCAGCCAGTTTCAGGAAGAGACACAGCTGCCCTGGTGAGCTGCTTCCCAGCACCGTTCTCCAGGAATTATTTTACAGTTCCGTAGCCCCCTTCCTTTTCCCTGAATCAAAGGCACTACATAAAAAAAAGCAAATAAAGACAAAAAGCTGTGTCCTAGAAAAGAACTCCACACCTTTACTCCCAAGTTACCATAATCAAGCTGCAACCTTAAGCCCTGATGCGTGTCAAAACCCAAGCTCTCGTACCAAGTAGCACTTTTGCCCCTGTACTACTCTTTCCTGCAACAACTCGTCTCTCACTCACCTCTTTAGAGCTGCTGGGCAGGTAATTCATTGCAGCTGCCAAGCACCCTTGTGATGCCAGGAGACTGGCATATTGGGTGATTCGTTCTGCCAAGACCGGGCCTGGCGCTTGTCCTGTTGTGCCTCGGAGCATCTCAACGGACCTGCTCAGCACCATCACCTTCTCTATGAGATCCTGAATAAGGGGGAGGGAAGAAATAGATCACTTAGAATCTGACTTGCCTTCCTGGCCTATCTCATGCTGAGACCGTAGCAGATGGTATTTCCCACTTTCAGTTGATACCGGCTCTAGTGTGAACAGAAGTTATGCCACTCTGCACCAGACTCTACCACTGATCGCTGTTTCCTCAGGTGCACTTTGTGGAGAAAGCCAGCAACCAGGAAGCAAACCCTGATACTGCTACTTTTAATGTATGGGGAAAAAAAAGAAGAAAACCTGAAGCCACTTCACATCCTGATGAACTGATGTTTCCACTAAGAAGTTACTACCACAGCTCTAGTAGTTACAAGCTGTCAGCTTGGAAGATGAAGGATTAAAACAATACCAGGAGAAATTCACTAGGGAAAAAAACTACTCCTGCTGACAAACAGACCAGAAGGATTTTAGGTAATCAAAGGCCCTTCAGCCCCTAGATATCAAAGCCATACTTGCATCTACAGAATGATACGTGCATCATTGGCTGACAACTGGTAACTGGGAGGAGACCAGTTTCAAACATCACCAGGAATGTTGAAGATGCCTTTTTGTCGTTGTTATTCACTAGTGGGGCTGCAAAACCAAGGAACTCTGTAACAGAGGGCATTGTCTGCAGATATCTGAGTGGAAGACTCGTCTATCTTATTGCAGTGACTGGTGGGCACAACTGGTGTTCGTGACATAGCCAGGACTGGCTTAGGTGTAGCAGGTAGTTAACAACACTGACTTAGAAGCCCCGATTCGCCAGCAATCTATGGCTACCCACAAGTGATCATTCTACTTGCAGTGGGAATAACGTTGTCTAGACTTTATTTCCTTTTTTTCCAGAGGCCGTTCTGAAGCTGCAACCAGATAACTGGAGCATTACAGTTAGACATGTAAGCACAGCAGCAAACGTACTCCCAGGAAACTGTTTCCCTGTAAGAAAACAGGTACAGCCTAAATTCCCCTGATTAAAAGAAAGCTCAGAGAAGACGTCAGTAGACAAAGACAGGTGGGTAGATTGTAACTCACATCCATAGCTGGATTTATGTGCAATGCAATCCCCACTCTCTAAACACACAAACATTTAACGTTTAAGGGTGCAAGTCTCCTTTTTATAAGCCTGTAATCCAATCTAGGAGGAGACACCTTGGTGACTACAACGGGTCTTCACTGTCTGCTGGGAGCCAGAAACTCCGTTTGATGCAATAATGCAAATGGATCAGGGCTACTAGAACGGCCTAAAGAGCAGTCAAACCAACCGGATAGCACCTGTACCTGCAGGTCCAGGGGTGATGAAGTCTCATGGTTTTTTACCCAGCATTCCACCAACCTCTCCACATTGCCTGACGAGATATAGCAGAGGCAGGCATCACTGGACAGGGCTGCACCTCCCTCTGACTCCAGGCGGGCACCCAGCATGTCTAGAGAGAAAGAGACAGGTTAGTGGTTAGGCTTGATGATCTTAAAGGTCTTTTCCAACCAAAATGATGCTGTGATTCTATGATTCCATAAAACACAGTCAGCAATTAATTAGCACACTCTCTTTTTGAAGAGATCATTAAGAAGTAATGTTTAATATATCGGCCAATTTTCATATGTCTGCCCAGACACACAAAGGAAAAGAAAAATCCTTAAAAATGGAAGATACCACCCAATGCCTTTCTTTCTTTCTTTCTTTCTTTCTTTCTTTCTTTCTTTCTTTCTTTCTTTCTTTTCCTTCCTTCCTTNCTTTTCCCAAAGAGGTAGGGAATCTCCACGCAACAGCAGTGTCCAGTACCAGGGACAGTTAGCAATCTGGTATTTGTCAATGTTTAGCAAACGCCATGAGCTGAAGCTACCTCACGTATGCCATTGCCAATTCCCACCCCTACAGCTTAGTCTGTCAAAGATGTCATGTTTTCTTGCATTTTAAGTTGTGTCATTTTACTCATATAAAGCGCTGGCATTTCTCCAACAGCATTTAGATGTTACCATCAGCCAGGAACTTGTTCCCACCTAAGTGACACAAATAACTTCTTCACATTCAGTCCCGAGACTGATCCTGAACTCTGGCTCTTGGAACAATCAGTTCCTGAGCTTGTAGGACTATTAACAGGGCTGATGAAACTACTGAAGCCATCAAACATCCATTAACCAATCCTTGCTTCTGAGCTTAAAAGGGAAGGGAATATGCTGCAGTGGTAGACCTCTTTCAGATGGAATGAAGCCATCTGGCCTTTTAGAGTCAGGGAAGTCCTTTTCACTCCAGAATAAAATAATAAATATCATCCTTTTAGCATCTCAGTTCAGTGCCTATTGCGCTTTTTTCCATACTTTTGGTAGAAAATAGCAGCACATATAAGTTTACATCGTGACTCTCAGCTACGGTGTGCATATATCACTCTTCTAAACAGCCCATGCTTATTTCAGAAGTTCCAGCTAGCTAGAATGAGCAGGGTGTGTTTTTCTTCCTCAACAGTAGCCACTTCTTTCTGAAAGCAGTCCAGAGTTGCCTTCCTCTAAGGGAAATCGTATCAAAACATAGCATGCTGCATACCACAGAGCTGGGTATAGTCCTCGTGCTTTGAGTATGTTAACAAGATGGCCAGTGCCTCCTTCCAGCTCCGTAGATCACATGTGCACACAATATCTTTCCAGTTCTGCTGCACAATGGAGGAAAGTAGCTGTAAGGGAAGCAGAAGGCCTGTCAGTCACTGAAGGCAAAGGTAAGCTGACTGCTTAAGCAAGGGCACCCACAAGGATAGCACACTTCCCACTAGGCAGCAACTACCTCACTGAGGTCCACCAATCCCAGTATCCCAGTGCCAACAGTAATTGGAACCTGACGCCTCTAAAGAAAGTAAAAAAGCCCAAGAAAATGCTTAAGAGAATACAAAAATAGCTGCACTAGGCCAAACTAAAGATCTATCACAGATCCTGTTTCAGAGCAGCTAGTCTCAATAGCTGGCAAGTCGGCGTTAGGATATCCTGATCCCTGTTACGCTTCCTCCCTTGTCAGTTAATAAGCTAGGACCTTCCTAGTTGAGTTGTGAAAGGGCAGCATGTGCCACAGGTTACAGGCACGAGGAGCTGACGTAGAAACCATTAGATTACGAAAAAAAAAAAACCCCAAACCAACACCAAAACAAGGAACAGAGAACACAGACATTCTAGATGGGCAGCATGAAGTTGTCACAAAACCACCCAGATGTTAAAGGTCTAGCCAAGAGGAGATGCACACATTCTGCTGACAGTTTACTTCCCATCACAGCATTTCCACAAACAATCAGACAAACATCTGTCAAGATATCCCACATCTTCCCACTCTCAGTAGCTACTCAAAAAATTGTCACTTACCAGGGAGAGTTTCGTCTTACGCTTGGCAAAGTAGCGTTTCTGAGTCTCCTTTAGAAGTGTCTCCCCGCCAGCTATAGCTAAGATGATGGCATCAGCAAAGCACTCTGCCCTCATGCACAGCTCCACTGCACCCTCAAAATTCCCCAACAAAAGGGCTTGGCTGATGAGTCCATCCGTATCTACAGAGGTGTGAAGCAGAATTAACCCGCAGAGCCATCATCCAGAGGCACCAATGATGCTCATTTTATAGAGCAGGCAGTAAAAACCAAAATAAGGCTTGGAAACCCAAATCAGGTTTTGCACTTAAAAAAAAAATCTACTGACTTGACAGTAAGTTTTCCATCATGTAAAATATTCTCCTATATTTTTAATGAGTCTTTTCTCTGTGAAGAAAAGTATTTCCTTGCACAAGGCTGAGAGATGTTGCATGACAGCCGGATGGGTCATGTGTTTTAAAACTACCCATCTCCTGAAGTGGGCTGGACCTGATTCTTCCTGCTACCTCTAAATCTTCTGGGCTCCCCTCCTCTCCCCTTTTCCTAAGAGAGCAGAAACACATTTCACATAACATACCTTCTGTGACAGGGATCTCCAGTGTGCTCATATTCTGTGGGATGAGGCTATCAAAAAAGGCTGAGGAGGAGGAGACAGCAGCTGCATCGTCACTCGAATTTACCAAAGGCTGTGCAAAGAGTGCAAGAGGTTAATTAATTCACCTAACACAAAGATACTGTCCAAAACATTTTAATGGATTACTAGGTGGATGGGGTTGCTCTCCATTTGGTTAAGCATGTTCATATAAATCTCATTTCAACTTGGAAACCCATCATGCCTCCTGCCACTGCTCAATCAACTTACACAGCTTCACCAGGGCAGTGGCAAGAGCAGTGCTGCTTCTGACAAAGCTCAGGAGACTGATGGTAAAAGACATGCAATACCAACAGCACTGCTGGCCAACATTCATCAATTCACTGCCAGCCTTGAGCAAGCTGAACAGTTTTGGATGGAACGGGGACAGGCCCAACGAGTGATATCTGTAACTAACAGGCAGGACCCCAGTTGTGCTACTGAAATACAGCAGACAACTGCTACCCCTAGAAGACCTCAGGAAGTGTTTAGGGTTTGTGAAGAAGGCTACTTATTTGAGGATATCAGTTTCAGATATCTCAGAGGAGCAAAATTTGCAGTGCATGGTGAATCAGGCCTTGGAACACATCTGAAGATGGACGTCACAACATCACGCGAGAATACATTTCAGAGGATAGAGGCAAAAAGGAGAGGAGTGTAAAAGAAATACCACAGCAGAAGCTTCCCATAGGAAATCTAGAATTGTAGCATCAAGTTAAGTGTAGTATGTCAATTTGTAGCATGAAGGTGAGGCTAATTCTATCACTGAGGAAATCAGCAGTGGTGAAGCAAGCCTTCTTGTAGCGTTTACAGCCCAGAGCCCATCCTCATCACTTGCTGATTTGGTTTAAAGCCAGAAGGGACGGCTATGATCATTCAGCCTGATGCTGTGAGGGTCCCACAGGACTGTGAACTGCCTCTGCAACGCCTGCATGGGGCCTAGCAACTTGTGGTTGGACCAGATGATCTCTAAACGTCCTTTCCAACCCCTACTATTAAATTCAATTTGTATTGTTGTCTTATTTGTATTTGCCAAAGAGTTTTATTTCATGCTGGAAAATTCCAAGCCAGGGCAGCAGCGTGCAAAAAAAAAAAGCACTCTGCATACATGCTTCTCTTGGATCTTGTACTAGAAGACACTTAAGCGTGTGATGATAGCCACTGCTTAGGGTAGAATTTTGGGGTAGATGGACCATTGTTAACTTTTCTGTGCTTTCAGTACTACAGAGGTAAAATAGTAAGACAGAAACAACTTCAGTGTGGATCTGTTACAAATGATACTGTTTACTGACCCCATATCTAAAGCAATTTCACAGGTTGAAAATGCTATGACGTTTTTCTGACTCTCCAGTAAGAAAAAAATATACCTTAAATTTTGTGTTTAAAGAGTAGATCAAAGCTACATGATCTCTAAACAACTGTCCAAACCATAATCTTTGAAGATAGTCTCACCCAATCTACCAAAAATGTCTGCAAGAGATACTGGAGGTATTTATATAACTCAACAAACACAGCATCTACGAGTCAGTCTGAGTTGTAAATCCAGTGCAAAAATACTAACACATCATTTCAATCAATTATAACCCAAGGGTGCCAATTGCCCATGATTACAGCAATTAAGTAAGTACCCTAAAGGTGAGCTTCAAGTATTGATTCACAGCGAAGGTACAGAAAATTGAGAGACGTATCCAGGATAATTGAAGGGCTGTGCCCACGACATTTCTTATCAAAGTAACCACAAAAATATTCGCTGACGCTTGTTACCACACCCAAAGCAATCCTCATGCCCAAGGACACTGAGATTCCTCAGCTATAATTTCTCTGATGTCTCCATCATGCCACCATAACTAACACTTTTAGTTCCTGAAAGCGAAGCACACGATATTTCTTCTTAGCTGAGAATGGCAATGTCTGAGAGATGCTGCTAATTGGCAACAGCGCCAAATCCCTGAAAACCTGGACCCCTGGCCCTCGGTTTTTAAGCTGCCTCAGTGGACTTTTCAATCACAGTCTTTGACAGCTGACAGCACAGAACACAACTAGAAGTGAAAAGGATAGGGAATGAGAGGAGCACACCAGAATCGAAGGACTCTACACGGCAAGCTGCACATCACTGAGGGAGTGAGGAGGCCAGACTCCGCAGGGCATCTTTACACAGGAGTCAGGAGGAAGAAAAGGAGCCAGTGTTAAAACCTTCCTGTTCATTCTGCCCTCTACTCTCCTAGATTGGCAAGACATACTGGACATACCTGATCCGACTGTGCAGCATTTGTCTCATCTGCCTCAGGAAGGGTCTGTTTATCTGCGATCCCGTTACTCAAACATGAGGTGATCTAGAAAAGTAACAGACATTCACAGAGTGAAGTCCTTATCAAAGTTAAACAACTAGGCAGCAAAGCCACCAAGTGACAGGTAAGCCTCAGACACAATTCCCCCAGCTCTTTCACCTGCTTGAAAAGCTTCACCTCTCCCTATTCCTGGCTGGCTGCCTATGAGAGGTTATTTATCCTTTTCAGAGCATTATCGATGCTGCCCCAAGAGTTTCCTTCCCTGCAGCTCCACCAGTGCTATGCCAGACTGTCTTCATCTGTCACCTTCTTCCTGGCTGAGGAATCCCCCGAGATGCAGAAGGCTGGATGATAGAAGCTCTCACAACTGCACTGTTGTTACAAATTTACTACAGCACCAGCAACTAGAAGCAAGATAACTGGGCTCAATAGCCCTTTGGTTTGACTCAACGCAGCTACAGTTATACCTGTAGAAGTGCCCACATTTGCTCTTTAATGTTGAATACTTGAGGTGCTTCTCAGGTGAAATTTCGTGCAGTTTGGTCTTTTGTGCTGCGAGATCACTCACTCACGTCCAGGAGAGACCCTACAGCCCTCATGCAGCAGCTATAGTCTGTAAAGGTTTCTCTCTGTTGGAAAGACTCCTTACCTTTTTTTGCAGATCCTCTTCACTGTAGCCCAGCAGCTTAAGGAGTTTAGTCCTGGACTCCTGTTCCAGATTCACCTGAGTCCCAAAGGATATTGAAAAAGGCAGTTATGTAAAATCCTAGACATCTACACACTGCCAACAGTTGGCTGCTTCTGCCAGCAACAAAGCTCAGAGCTCAGTTAAGGAACTCAACAAGTCCACCTGACGCCTACCGAGGGAAAACCGATAGAATTCAAGTCATAAGCACAATAAAAGTGTGAAATTCAAGCTTGTCACATAGTTAGAATTAAGGTACAACTGTATGCCAGGGCTATGACTGTATGCTTGGTTACTGTACATGGCCATTTATTCCCTGGATGGTCTAGGAATTGCCAAGCTAATCTCTGCATAGAGACAGCAGACAGATTCGAGTCTAGAGATGACACTGAGACAAGGTGGTTGCCTGAACCCCTAGCTGGCTTCACAAGACTTAGTTATTTGTCCCAGAAGCTCCCTGGATGGGGATTTCAGACGGTCCTACCTTCAAGAATTTCCAAAGGCTCTCATCAAAGGGCAGCTTGGCTGTCTGGATCTTGCCCTGGCAGTAATCAAGGAGGTTCCCTGACTGCAAGGCCATCTGCAGCTCTCTGGATCGGAGCAGGAATTCAGTTTCAGTAGTGACTTGACTGATGAATACCTGGCGTGGGTGAGTCTGCTGCACTTGCTGTCCAGGAGCTTTGGTAAGACCAAAGGAAATAAGTTTTCCTCCAAACTGAGAAAGACAGAGGGAGACACAGTAAGCATTCTTACCAACAAAGGCAAAAGCAACTCACTTGGAGTCAAACTCCAGCTGTGATCACAAGGAACCCATGTGTATGGACGGCAGGGACATTAAGGGAGTTACATCACAAGCCTTTCAGGTGCAGACTGATAACCAGGACATTTGTGTGTGGCCTAGCCAATTGCAAATGCCAGACAGGCACGGAGGAGAAAGTACCATTTGGAACTATTTGTTCATTCCTGGCATGGAGAGGCAGGCTGCAATGGTAAAAGCTATCACGTGAACAGCAGGTCCTAGACAGATATAGAACAAGTCCAGTCACAGGCTAAAACGATTCAGCTTTTTGATTTAGAAGCAAAGAGGTGAAGAAAATTAAATATCTGATAGGAAGGAGAAAGACAGAGGACAGTGGGAATGCACGTCACAGCCTGCAAGGACATTTTTTCTGAGTCTTCCTTAGCTTTGATAACTCTTACTTATAACCTCCTCTGCCACAGGTGTTCTCGTTGGAAATGTATCTGAGTGCTGAGCAAAAGAGCTTTGCTCCACGGGACATCACAATGCACCTTAAACAGACATTAAAACCACTAGCAACAGGAAGGTCAAAAGGCTTCCCCAGCAAAGAAAATAACATGTCATGAGATGACACAGCTATTGCATTTTAGGATGCTTCATTCACTTACTGCAAATGAAACCCCCACCGGTCTGCGAATCCACTTGGGTGGCTTTTTTAATGGTGGAATCGAGGTGATCTGAGCTACTTGCTCTGGCACCTGCAGAGGAGGAAGTCCTGTGCCAAAGGGATCCAGGTTGTTGAAGGAGGAAGAGATCTAGAATTAGATGGAGAAAGGAATAAGATATAACTCAATTTCTCTCCGTACAGAGTAAGCACAAAAAACTGTTGCTTAGTAATTCACTACTTTCCTGGCTGGTGAAAACAAAAGGCTGTTACAGTCCCTCTTTGTGGAATGTCACCAAGCCTCTTTGCAAGAGAAATGGTGTTTCCAAACAGTTCCAGAAATTATTTTCTGAGAAGCTTTACCTTGAGAGATTTTAAAGTAATATGCAAATACACAAATTCCCTAACAAACACTTCCTGGCTTAGCACCCAGCTCATAAACATCAGAGTTATAAATTGCTTTATGCATGACAACACACGGTCCAAAGTCACCCAACTTATTCTTTGTCTTCCTCACAAAGGAACGCTGACTCCCTTTCTGTCGCTGGAGTCGTTCCAATGGGTTCATTTTAATGACTGTCTCAAACCTGAATAGCTTAGATGAGGCTGATTAAACGATCTCTCCAGACTTTCTTGCCTAGGCAAAAGAGTGTCAAAAACGGCCCTTGGTCTCGATTTCTGATGCTCAGGAAGCCAGTGAGTGCACATACAATGCTACTCACAAGCATTCTCAACTTTTAACCCTGTTGGCATAGATTTGTTGTTTGGTAAGGGTGGCCCTGCTCAAGTCTGACTGGACCGTGGGGTACAGCTCCACAATACGGCTGACCAGCGAACTTGACAAGAAGCCACACGAGGCTCGTCAAGCTCAGGTTGCCAAGCATCACAGGTGAGACCTACATCTTTTGTCTTTCTAGTCTTTCGGTACCAAGACATTAACATGCCCCACGTCATAGTCAATTGACTTGAGGAATATCGCTAATTGTGGCTTATAAGCTACTTCTAAAAAGTCTCTTCTGATAAATAATAAGATGTTGTATTAATGAGTGTCACCATATTTCATTTTAATCTAGTGTCAAGACAGGCTTGTCGCTCTGACAGGTGTGCTGCGAGACTTTTAGTCTCGTAGTAGTAACTGTAAAACATATATTACACCAAAACTACCCCTCGTCTTTGTTCTCTTTGCACACTTTAATGTATTTTACAAGAAATACTGAGGCACCTTTGTGAAGAGGCAAGGTAGTCACCTTGGCACTTGGCAGGTATTAAGTCCCCACACGGGCAGCCTCTGGCACCCACACCATACAGCTACACATTGTAGTGGCTGGGACAAACTGCATCCCTTATCCTGCTGTTAACACATGTGTGCTTCTAACGCTCTCAGAAGTCAGGTGAGCGACTGCCAGTCCATGAACACGCTCACGGGACTTTACCTTTTCGGCCTGTGTCTTCTGCTGAGCTTCTAAGTTCCCACCCATAACAGAGTAAACGTTGATCCACCCATCAAAAGTGGCAGCACAGAAGACTGAAGGGTTCCTAGGACACCACTGGACATCGAAGCACCACTGACTCCGAATGGGCAGCTCGTAAACCACCTATCACAGAAACAAAGAAGGTAGAAGGACAACACAAATAGTGTCATCCCTCGCTTTCCCCAAGTTACTTGCTCACAGCAAGTGTGTCACACTCTATTTATGTATCACCACTGTACACAAGTCACTTCTTTTTGCTTCTTGAAGGACCCGTGGCAACCAAGCTATAGCACACTGAGCCCAAACAGTCACAAAAAGCCCCTGTACCACGGGATCCTGACTGCAGGGAAAAAAAGTGCAAAGCCATCGATTTAGTACCGTCAACATCTGCTGTTAACCAGGTGAGATACCAGCAAACTACACAAGAGAACCAGAAGCCAAAAGGCAAGAAGGTGCCACAAGCAAGAACATGCAAATGAAAAGAATAGTCTGGAAAAACAAATTTGAGAAGAAAAACAAAAACCTACAGAAAAAAGCAGAATGACAAAACAGGACACTGATGGCTGCAGGTGAACTGTGAAGGATATTGCAGTCCAGCAGCCTCTGGTCCAGCACTCAGAAATCCAAAGTTCAGTTCAAGGCCCAGTCACAGACTTCCTGCCTGGTGCTGGGCAACTCCCTCACACAACCTTGACTTTGAACTTCTTTATGAGTTTGTAAAATGAAGAGATTTCTTTTACACCTCACAGGCATGGAGCACAGAGCATCACAGCTTCCGTCTCTGCGGGAACATGACCCGAGCTTTCAGTTCCTAGGGATAAAGCCTTGCATTTGGTCATGTTAAAATCTGGATTGCTAAATTTAAAAAAAAACAAAAGCAAAACCAGTGCCTAAATATCCCCCCTCCTCCGAAAAATAAACCACTCCTTCCCCTAAACTCACTCGATCAGCCATTCTGCACAACTGTACTGTTCTTACTACTGAAAATCTTTCCTGTTTCTGTATCACCTGAAAATCAGCCAAGAACAGCCTCCTAACAACAGTTTGTGTGTAAACACCGGAGCTGATCTCAGGCTCTGCAAATCTGCAGCACTGTGCATAAAGATAAGCAAGCTGCAACAAAACTGGGCATTTGATTTTTCCTGCTAAAACACAGCAAAGAGACTTCAGTGAAAACCAGACTTCAGGAACGTTTCAGAACTCGATTCTCTTCTAACCACTGGACATCTGCACAGAGTGAGCATCAAAGCCCATAAAACCACAACAGAGCATTTCGTGCACTTTATGAAACTGGATTAGGTTTTTTTTCCACGCCTCCCAGACAAAGGTGGTCAGTTAGGCAAAACCATCCTGGGAAACGAACCCAGCCTGGGGCTCTCAGCTGGATACTGTTCAGTACTGTCAGAGTAGTTTCCCCATGCTATCATCAAGATCAGCTGCATTGATTTTGTTCAGTTTTTGTTCAGAAATTCAGTTTTGTGCAGAGATTCAGCACTGAATGAGTAGGAAAAATAACTTTTACACAGTCCTGTTCTAATTCAGTTGACAACAAAATATTTAAAAGATCGTGATTTTGAGATACATGACTAGATAAGCACACAGACATGACACCACTGCACTACCAGTGAAGTTTACACACATATTTAATTGTATCGTTCCCCTTTCAATGACCCTAACAAATGCTCCTCGCTCGCTTTCAAGTCTTCCCCCCAAAAAACCTGCCACCCTAGAAGAAGGAAGAAACAGACACAGAAGAAACAAATAAACACAGAGAACACTACATGTGTGAACAGAGTAGGAGTAATCATAATTAACTGAAACTAAGTTTTAGTTAAAGCCCTCTTCACTCTATGACCTCTGGACACAGACGTCTCAGAGCAAATCCTGCCTCTGCCTCAGTCTGGATACAGACAACACTCTCACCCATTCCAAACAGGAAGAGTGCAGAAGGCACACTGGTGGAAACAACACTGGCAGTCCCCAGAGGTAGAGAGAAGGGACACATACAGAGCATAGCACACAACTCTGTACGAAGCAGACCGTGTGTACCAATAGCTGTGGTTACATACCTCCCCCACGCCTGGGTTCCAGCACAGGATACGATTGTCTTTGGCGCTGCTCAACAGCAGCTCAGGGTCAGCCTGGCACCAGGAGACAGAGAGAACTCCCCTGAAATAGATCAGAAAGAAATCAGTCATACTCCATACCCAGTCCACTCTACCACTCTGTCTTAAGCTCAGAAGTGCTAGCTCTCACCCCTACCCTCCACCAGATTCATCTGTGAAACAAAGCAGGCCCAGCAAATAATCACAGCTGTCCTAAGTCCAAACTCCCAGACATCTGCCTTGAAGAGGCAACACAACAAGCAGCCCCTTACCTCGTGTGCCCTTCCAGCTGGCTCAAAGGAGAGGTAGCAAAACGCAAGTCCCATATTTGGATCACTGGCAAGCGGTCATCCTCAGAGGAAAGGACTAGCTGGGTTGCAACTTCTGGATGCCAGGCCATTCCTGAGCAATGCATCTAGGGACAAAAATAGCATCAGCTGAAAATTCAGCGCAGCACGCTGGCAATAGCACAAACAACCCAGAGACACATCATTCTGCACTTCACTCCCCTAGAATGCCTGACACAAGGCAAGTCTAGCAATGTCTTGCTGTGGGAAGCAAGAGAAAAAAACCCCAAACAAACCAACCATAAACCATACAGAAGTTAAAGGACTAGTTCAAAGTTGACCTAGGAAGACAGCTGGGATGAAAATGCAGGAGGCTTCTCATAAATGAGCTGTGAACACAAAAATTGAACGCAATGGTGCCCTAATTTTAGGAACAGCTAGAGGTCTTGTTTCTCCATTTCATTAGGGGGAAAAAAAAAAAAACAAAAGAGAGGTGTTTTGATGGTACAGGTCCAAGAGAACCAGTCCCAACAGCTGCCACAATAAAAACTCTTGATCTTAAGAGCCTGCTTTGCCATCACATATGGCATGTTGTAAGCTAGGCAGAAGCACAATCTTTCTTCCACTCACTCTGTTGCTGTGGTCACTGACTTTGATGATAGGCTCATTCTTCCTGAGGTCCCAAACCACAGCCTTGCCACTGGGGTGGGCAGAGGATAGGATATGCTGCACCTGCCGATTCCAGGACACCACACTGACATCTTCATGAGGCTGACAAGACAGGAAAGGCCACACATGCATTATCCTCACGCTGAGGGAACAGTAAGCACAGCATTCTGTCACTAGCTTAAGCGATTTGATGATAGACTCCTGACTTCAATCACTGATCAACTAACTGGATATATCAGCAGCACTGACCAGAAAGACTAGGGAGCGTGGATTACTCAGAGTACAGGGGACAGTCAAACTCTATGGTGAAATGTCATCTGAAAGGTGACCTTGAGCGACGACATTTCAGGAGTGCAGTGAGATGGGACATGATGAAGCACTCAAGGCCAACTGCCGCTACTGTATCTCCAGCGATGCAAAGAGGCAAATGGAAGGAAGAACTGGAAAAAAAGCTTGGCCTGCTTTTAGGCAAGTTTACTGTGGGTTTTTTTCCACTTTCCGGCATTGAATGTCCTGAATAACACAATCAGAAGATCCGAAGCTTCTTCCTCCTCAAACTCAGGAACCACTGCCTGGGTGTAACAGCCCAGATGCATTAAATGTCTCACAGGCTCTGCTATGGATACTACTTTCATGAGATATTAAAAGCTTCGGCTGAAGCCTGAAGTAAATTCATTCCTCGGAGAAGGTCCAATAAGCCTTCTTAATCCACCACACATGCCCCAGCTGGACCACTAGACAAACTGGCAAGTTACTTGATTCAAATCCACAAAGAGCTTACCCATCCATGCAGTGTCCATCCTTCCAGAGCTTGCCAGCCTACCTCCCCTTCCCTTATAACACTCTTTCCACCTCCGCAGAATGAAGCTGATCAGTCAGTTCTGATTCACCTTTCTCCTGACAGACATAAAGGTCATTCCCGCTTGACAGACTGACTAGAGCAGGATGACTCTACGCAGTCACATCTTCTTGCCTTGCCTACTGAGACACAAAACTGCGGGGGTATTGCCCTGACCACGTGCTTTTACCTGGGATTTGGCCCCGGGAGTCATAGGCACACTGAAGTTATTCAAGTCCCAGATGAAAATTTCAGAATCGTTGGCTCCAGAAGCCAAGAGGTTACTCTGCAGGAACAAAAAAAGAGAAATGCTCAGCTGAGTTTCACAGGGAAAGGAGATGGATTTCTTAAAAACAAACATAAGCAAAAGTTCCAAAAGCTTCCAAAGTCAGATGACAGGTGCATTTCATACCACTGCCGAGCAAACAGACCCTAACTGGACTACAAGCCAAGCACGCCTCTGGCCTCCCTGCCTTTGGCTGTGCCATGCTGCAGACCTGTTTAAAATTTGTCTAGCAAGCCACATGTGCAGGTGGCTGGTGTTAACTCATGATGGAACCTTGCCACAGGCCTGGAAGCCTCTGACTTTGGCTTGCTGAGCCTCTGCCCTGCATCCTGGCACCAAGGACGTTTCTGCTCAGAAGACGCAGGCTTCGAACACGGGCCTGCAGACAACTTTCAGTGCGCCTTTGTGCTACCATAAACACTGGCATTTCGTTCGCTACTCACGCTGAAGTCCCTTTACGTGTGATCAGAGTCCCAGTGAATTGGACACCAACTGAACAAGCAAGAAAAGCTCTGATTTTCAGGCGGGTAACAGTACTACAGGACACGTTTTCAGAGAGGTGAGAGGCTTGATCAAGGTCACAGGGGAATTCAGTGGAGACGCTGTGGACAGAACCCAAATCTGAGTCCCAAACCAGCCTCATGCCACAATTACTATGCCTGTTTCAGGTTAAGAACTCTTCCTTCAATTTATAACTCTCTGCAGACAAGGGAAAAACATATTTTTTAATACGAAGCGTAATCTTAATTTTGTCACAGGTCTCTTAATGTTGCATACCTGGAAAGGGTTGAAGTCAAGAGCTCGAACAGAACCTGAATGCTTCTCTGTCTGCCCAATTACAGGCTCATTCTTTGAGGCCAAGATGCGGTGCACGCTGTACATCGTCAGTACACCATTATCGCCTCCACCAACAATCACTCCAGAGGACTCTGGAGACCCATTTCCAAAGTTACTCCAGATCAGCTTATGGAACCTAAAGAAGATGAAAATAGAGCTAGCATAGGCCACAACATTTGGTGGAAGTCAAGACACCTTGACAAATTTGTCTAAGTAAGCTACGTGTGCAGGTGGCTGGTGTTCCTCACAATGAAACCCCACCACAGGCCTGGGAGCCCCGGAATCTGGCTGGCTGAGCCTCTGCCCTGCATCCTGGCACCAACGACATTTCTTCTGAGAAGATGCATACACAGAAAATTAGACCACAGTACTATGTGTCTTCTTCCAGAACTATTATCTCAAGAAGAAGTTTCCCCACTGTAAAAGCTGCTAGTTACAAATGAAGACTGTGTTTTAAACTGGGTGTAAATATCACCCGCACTGACGTGCCCAAGAAATCACCTTGTCTTTAAAGACTGGAAGACAAGTTTCACTCTAGTGTCTTTATTGCAAATCATTAGCCCCAGCAAATTCACATGACAGAAAACAGCTCTCCTGACTGACTACCATCTAAGTCCTTTCAGACTGCTACAATGGTCTGACTGTTGTACTTTTACACCCAAGAAGATTCGTGTCAACAAAAGAGTTCAATTCATGAAGACAGAAGGCCAACTGATCCAAAAGATCACTTTGTACCCACAAAAATACCATCTCCTCCCCTCCTTCCCTGTACCAGAAAAGCCCTTTTCAATGTCACTGATTGACAGGTCAAGTACGATCAAGTACCTGTTTGAAGCAGGAAGCATTCCTTTCTGCTTCACGTCCAGGGAGGGATCCCTGAAGTCGACCTCGAATATTTCCAAGGTGGCATTTGTACTGAAGGATGCATCCAGTTGTTGGGCAGATGTTCCTAGCCAAAGTACAAGGGCAAAACAAGTGGGCACTTTTCTTTTTCAAGAGCACTAGATACAAAGAGAAACGAAGGGGAAACGTTTCCTTGATAACTTGGTTGTATCTGTTCAAGGACAGGACATGTCTGAATACCTCAGAGAGGGGAACTAACAATTATGACTTTGAAAGAAATGGGAACTTTCAAGGAATTCTGGGCACCATGGTCACCGTCCAATTCCAGTTCAAATGTCAGGGTTTGCAGAAACCCTGACAACTGAACGACAAGCAAAACGTGCAGCTTTAGGGAGAAGAGATTTCAATTATTTGATGGTGAAACTGTGTGATAATGTCTGCAGACCTGCAAAGCAAAAATGACCTCAAATCAACACCATCAAAATTAACTGTTTTTTTCCCCACAGACATATCAAGTGAGTAACCTTACTTTGGTGTAATTTTTAAAACAAGCAGGTGTTGGACTTAATTAGATCAATAAAGCCTGGTGGCCACCCTTTGAAAAAAATCCCTGGCCTCTAAGGTATCAAAGCTGGGTGTACAAATAATCCTCTACAGGTCACTTGAGAAAAAAAATAAGGCAGGGATGTTTTCAGTATATTGCTTGTTACTTTCCCAAAGGCTATTAAGGTGGCAAGGGTTGAAAGTTAAAGCCAATAAAAGTGTACCTAACACCCCTCTGTGACCCATACTTGAGTTTTCAGAAATTGCAAAGAACTTTACCTGTTGCTAGATAAATGGGGTGGTTGTTTGCTGGACTCCATGCCTGGACTGCTGTTCGCTCAATTTCCTTCAGTTTCATTTTCTAGGCCCTAGAAGGAATTTCACACAGTGGTTAGAAGAGCCGGATGAAGTCAACACGAAAATAAGCACATCAGTAACAAAATATCCCCCTGACTGAAGTACCACTTGAGCAAATTGCCTTCGGAAGACAGAAGTTACTTCCTGACCTGGTGAATACAGCTTCACAGAGGGTATTTTAGAATTCATTAAAAAAACAACCCACCATCACTCCCAGCTGTCTGATCTCAGATTTTCTCTCTTTTTCGTATTCCCCAATTACAGGAGAGCTTCAGTAAAAGGAAGGGGATCTAAATTAAGCAACATACACAAGTCTTGAATCCAGGCTGGTTTAAAGCAGCGGCAGAAATTAAACAACTGTATTTGCAAAGCACTAGTTGTTCTCTCTGAACAAGCAAGCATATACTTCAGTATATATGAAAAAGCAAAAGGAGAGAAGGAACCATATAAATGTTTCAGCTGCAAGACACCTTTAAGGTCATTGGGTCCAGCCTTTGTCCCAGCCCTATGAACCACCAGCCCATTTCCCTCAGGGCAACACCCACCCGCCTCTGAAACCCCTCCAGGGTCAGTGACTCCAGCACCTCCCTGGGCAGCCCGTTCCAAGGCCTGACAACCTTTGCGGCCAAGAAATTCCTCCCCAGATTCAGCCTGAACCTTCCCTGGTGCAACTTGAGGCCATTTCCTCTTGTTCTTGTTTCCTCTTGCTTGCTGTCACTAGGGATAAACTCAGGGCAGGCTAAATTCCACACAGAAAAGTGACGTGGCAATAGAAAACAAAGTGCAATGCTACCACATGCCAAATCAGTAAACGTACTTTGCTCTCATGCCTCTAAGAAGCAAAAGGGAAAAGAAAATGTTACTTTCAGCTTGAGCTTGTAAACAGTAGAGGGTGAGAAGGATCAATCCAGAAGTGGCTGCTGGGTTTCAGCCTCGGCTCCAACAACCCTTTTTATTTATTCTGAATAGATCAACTGACACCTGTAAAATGGGAGCACAACTTCCCCACGACACTGGAAAGAGACTAGTTGGGCAACAATGTGGCTGGATAACTGACAGTACACCAACAGCAGGCAGCCAGCAGGTTGCAAAACTAAGTAGAAGTACAAATTAGGACTCCGTTCTTGCTGAGGAGAAACCACCCAGCACCTCTCTGCCCCAGACTATGCCCAGGCCTTCTAGGCACGTCGGCTGCATAAATGATGCGTGGACATACCACACACAGGCTAGCAGGGCTGCTCTCATGAGCAGTGCCTAAACCTTTCAAACTTGGCTGCAGTGCAGTTTTTCAACTGTAGCTAAACAGGGCTGCTAACTACGCACTCAGATGACGTCATGCTGAATTAACTAAAACAGCAGGCATCACAGCAGGCAGCACAGCACCACATCTTAACCAGCTCCCTGTGATTAACCTCTCCTGGCTACTGGACCCTGTGTCAGCCACGCTGACAGTTAAACCACAGAGTGCAGGACGTGGCCCTCTCCTGAGACGTGCAGCAACGAGGGTCATGCTTTCAGTCTGGCTTAACTCAGGCTGGAGTACGGATGTTTATTTGTAACCAAGTTCATAAAGGTAGCTTGCTGTGGCCATCCTACTATCTGGCTAAACCATTAAAAAAAGCCCCAAAACCAAATCAAAACACAAACCAAAAATCCCACAGCTGGTACATTCCTTAGCAGCCCTTTTCTTGCCTTTCCCTCCTCTGCTTTCAGTTCACCAACTCCAAGAGCTGGCTGCACAAACAGGCCTCACTGCTTCTGGGCTTCTGACAGGGCAACTCCCCCAGGAACGCTATTAAAAGGCAGACAAGGGACCTCTTTCCTCTGAAAAATTAACTGGTAAAGATGCCACGAAGAGCACAGCCATCACAACCTTAGCCAGGTGAATGGCACAGGCTCCCACTCCTGATCTCCTGTGCTGGCCTGACTGCGTGGGTGAGACAATTTGCATTTAATGCACAAAGTCAAGCCACAAAAAAATGTGCAGAACAGTATTGCTCTAGTGAGACAGTATTAATCAATTGTCCATCTTTTCTTGTCAATTATGCACAAGAAAGTCAACATTCCCGTGCTCTTTTCACAAACTTAGCCCAGGATAGAACATGAAGGTGAAGTGTCTTGCCTGTGGTAACTCACCCAGACATAGAAAAGCAAATGAGGCAAGCATCCTTAAAAGTTACTCAGTCTCAATAGAACAACTGCAGAAGTGCTGGATCAAGGGTACACTGTGTCCCTGGTCCTTGAGGGAAAGCAGCAGCAGTGCCAACAGACTTGAGCAGGCCCACAGGAGGTGCATAAGAAGCCAAAAGACCACAGTATCACATCATCACTTAAGCAGCTCCTATCACTTCAGCTCCATTCTGCAGGGAGGCAGCCGAGGTTCTGCAGGGAGACAGCAGCAGCTCCTCCTGAGGTCAGCAGGCTCAGAGATTGGAGGAAAAAAAAACAAACCAGCCTGATCTGAGTCCTATTCTTTGAGAAGTAATCCTTCTACACAGTGCGCATGTCTGTGGCCAGGATAGGACTCACGAGCCTTCATGCAGGAAAAGCACTTTCTTTAGCAGCTTGTGGTTGCCTGAGGAAAAGTCACAAGTACGGAACGCTGCCACAGGAGAATATTTAGGAAGAGGTTGCCACCTGCTGTCATCTCCCAAAAGAGCAGCTAATACTTCTGTGAAAGCTCAAGCTCTCCTCGGGATCTCTAATTAATCAGCCACGACAATTCCTCCTCCTGCTCCTTCTACAGACATCTGATCACGAATCTAACGTGTAACGTATAACCTCAGCCCTCAGGGGAACCACAGAGCAGCAGCAGCGTTTCCCCGCAGCCTCAGTTTCCCGCACAGTGTCCTTAAAAGGTAGCAGTGTCTGCAAAGCAAAACCCAATAGGGCAGAGCACACCCATTGCTGGGAAACAGAGGGCACATGGCTAAACAGAGACAAGTAACAGCAGATGCTCTCAAATCATGACTGAGCGCGCACAAAGCTGACAGAGACAAAAACTCCTCACCCACACCAACTTGGAACACTTGTGCCTTAGCTGGGGAGTTTGTTGTACCAGCTAAATGACCCTCAAAGCTGACATGCTAAACATCCCTGGTATCGCTCTAGTAAGGCCTTTTCTCCCTTGCACCTCCCAAATGCCATTAATCAGAAATCCCCTTCTCTTGACCAATCCTCCTCCTGTTACTGGGCACCAACCATGTTTGCTCGGTTCCTGATGACATTGGATGCCCAGCACAGAGCAGCTGGTACCCTCGGGCCCCTCAGCTAAAGGTGAAACTTGGGCAGGACAGAAAAGATACGTCCAAGGTCACCGAGGTGACAAGCAGCCACCCTGAGAACTGAAGAAGGCCTCTTAGCCATCCCACAATGGTTAAGGTACAAACCATCCTACAGCCTCCGTGTCCCAGGGTCGATTTCAGCACGGTCTGTGGTGGTTTGACCCTGGCTGGTTGCCAGGTGCCCACCTGCTGCTCTATCACCCACCTCCTCAGCAAGCCAGGGAAGGGGAGAAAATGAGAGTCTCATGGACTGAGGTAAAAGCAGTTTAATAAAGAAGCAGCAAAGCAAAAGCAAATCAAGCTGTTCCTCTCTCCTTCCCGTCAGCAGTGGAGTGCAGCCACCTCCCAAGAAGCTGGGCTGCAGGACGCGGAACGGTTGCTGTTGGAAGGCCAAAAATGAATCTTGTCCCCCCTTCCTACTCCTCTCCCCCAGTTTATATCACTCAGTTGATGTCATACAGTATGGAATATCTCCTTGGTCAGCTGTCCTGGCCACGGTCCCTCCCAGGATCGTGCCCACCCACAGCTACTGGTGAAAGTGAGGGAAGGAATGCTGGAGGGACAGCCCTGATGCTGTGCGGGCAGTAGTCATAACATTAATGTGTTATCAACACCAACAGTAAGGACAGCACTGCAAGAGCTGCTGTGGAAAATCACTACCACCCTAGACCCACTCCACTGTTGCACTTGCCCCTTCCCTGTGTGTTGCTCTGACACTCTCACAGACCCCCAACACCCTACAGCCGCTCTGTCCTCACAGGTGCTTATGATAAACCCCGATTACAGAAGGCGTGGAGACACTAATGGTTGCTGTTTGCAAGGCGGGGCTGCTGCGGGCAGGGCTCGGCACATTCCTCCATGACAGCTCCCGTGGTACGTAAAGAAACTTCTTTGTGCTCCGAGCGCTTTCAAAAGCTCTTGCCAAGCGCCACGGCGCTGCACGATGGCTGTACACACACACACACACATACGCGCACCTAGAGCACACAGCTGGCACTGCGCAACAGCACTGCACGGTACCGCCGGGAGACACGGGGGGCTAAGGGAGAAAGCGCTGGCTTCGGACAGCGGCTGTCACAAACGGGACCTCGACTGTGCCAGAGGCCTCTCCGAGGCACAGCCGAACAGCCCGGCTCCCTTCCAGCGCTTCCCCGCCTGCCCCTCCCCAGCGAGCAAGAAGCTCCGGGCGCCCGAGCAGAGGAGTAGGGACGGAGCCACGGGCCCTGGACACAGAGCCGTCAAGGCGACGACGGGACGGGACGGGACGGGACGGGGCGGGACGGGACGGGCAGCGCAGCGCCGGGGCCGGGGCGCGCCGGCGGGACCAGCCGGGAGGTGGCTCCCAAACCCCCGCCCCGGGAGCTCGAGACCGGGCCCGGCCGCTCGCGTCACGCCGAGAGGAGCAGCGAGGCGGCGGGGAAAGGGGGAGGAGGTGGGCGGCCGCCCTTACCGGCTCGACGCCGACCCGCGCCCCGGCGGCTCCCGCAGCTCAGCCCCGCCGACGGTGGCCGCGGGGAACCCGAAAGCGCCCGCACCCGGAGCACCGCCCGCAGCTCCGCCCCCGCCGCAGCCCGCGCAGGCGCCGGCCCCAGCAGCAGCAGCGGCGGCGCACGGAGGGAGGGGCCCCGGAGCGGCCCCGAGCCGCTTCCTCAGCCGCGGCGCCGCCCGCAGCAGCCGGCGGGGCCCCGCGCTGAGCCCCGCGCTGAGCCGCGCTGCGCGGCCGACAGGCCGTGGGGCACCTTTTCTGCTCTCGAGAGACTCGAATTCGATCCGCCCGCCGGCCCGAACCGCTTCGTCCCGCAAGCCGAGGAACGCGGCAGGCGGAGCTGGGGGCTGCTGCCTCTCGGGTCGCTCCTTCTCAGAAGAACTGCGGCTGGGCGATGGCAGGGAGCCTTCCCGAGAGGGCAGGCTGGGGCAAAGCAGGGCGCTTTAGGAGTGTTTTGTCATAAAAGCTTTTAATTGACAGAATACAATTATTTAAAAAAAAAAACAAACCTAAAAAGCAGAAGGGCCCAAAGCTCCTTCCCTCACCTCTGTCCCCCAGAGACAGTGCGCCTAATGCTACAAACCCCACTGCTAAAGATTGCACACATAGTCTGTGCCTGAGCTGTGACAGGGGCAATGGTGATGGTTGAACACCTTCCAAGAGCTTAGTTTTCCATTCACACACTTTTTTTGCANGCTTCATCTCATCACCCCTTGTCCTGTTGCTGGACACCGTAGAAAAAACATGCTGCCCCCAGCCTCCTGACAACCACCCTTTAGATGTTTGTAAATGTTAATAAGATCCCCCCTCAGTCTCCTCTGCTCCAGACTAAACAGCCCCAGGTCCCACAGCCTTTCCTCAGCAGGAAGATGCTCCAGTCCCCTGATGATATTGGTGTCCCTGCCCTGGCCTCTCTCCAGCAGTTCCCTGTCCCTCTGGAGCTGGGGAGCCCAGAACTGGACACAGGACCACAGATGAGGCCTCACCATGTCCTAGCTTTCCATCCTGTAATTCCCTTGAACAACACCCTCCCAGAAACCCCTACACAGAGGCCAAGCTAACTGTCCTTTTTAGAATCTAGGGTTAAAAATCACGAGTCACTGTCTTCAAACTTAAAGCACAAAACTATGAGTAACGACGGGGCACTGAAAGCAAAGCACAGCACCCAGTTTATAGGAAGTACCCAGTAAACACCCGAGCGCTTCGCCTTCTGTGATCACCCATCCCTGCAGCCAAACTGCTGGGTCTAAGACACAGCACAGGGGAGCTGAGAATTCTCTCTGTGAATCAGTACTGAAGGTACTCTCTCCTCCAGCATCAAGGGGAAAAAATTGTTAAGGGAAGAGCAGAGATGGAAAGATCCAGGAGGTTAATAAAATTGTGTATAACTTTCCCAAGCAGGCTGCTGATGAGGCCATAGGGGCCCTAGTGCAGTGGTTTGCAGCGAGACAGGCAGACTTCATGGGTCAGACAGGACTCCCAGCCTGGTGAGAGAGCTCAGACCATACAGGAGCAGCTTGGGCAGCTGTCTGCTTGGACTAGAGTCCAGGTGCAGCAGAACAGGTCTGTCTGGAGCTGGACTTGCTCACTGGCCTTTTTGTACCCTGCTGTCCACAGCTCTGCTGTCACCATCAAGCTGTACTGCACAGGCTCTGTGCGTCACCAGGGCTTCCTTCTGGTTGTACGAGCTTCACTGAAGCTCTCTGCCTAGACCAGGGAGAGATCAAATCCCAGTAAGGACAGACAGTTATTTACACTGTACGAGACTGCCAAGCACTGGCACTTGCCAGTCTGGCTCTGCCTGTCATTTCACAGTAAATGTGACACTTGAGTTCAACTCCAAGGAGCACCTGCCTGGTGAACACTTGGTGACTGGCAAGACCTCCTACACCATCAGGCTTAGCTCAGGAATGCTTGTGCACAAGGCACATAAACCAGCCGCAGGCCTAGAGTCAGAACTTTGCCCCACAGGTACTACTACCCTGTTCAGAAAGAACAGCAAAGGTCATTGAACTTCACTGGCCACCGTTCAGCCTTCTCAAACCAACAGAAGACAACGAGCACAGTAGGTATCACCGATATATTTCACTGCAGTTGGTGACTGGACGTTGAAGAACAAGCATTAACATGTGCCACAGTGAATACTAACGATGCCATCCCTAGCAGAGCTGATACAGGAGAAGCATATCACTTCCAACACCTTTCAGAACTCATAGTGTATCACCACTGGTGGGTCTTTATTGGGATCTCCTCCTCTCTCCAGGTACAGGTCATTGAAGGGATACTGCTTCGGTCCCTACAAGGAGAGACAAAAAGTGACAAACTCAGTCGCGTTCACTGAGCAACTGAAGGGTTAAGGGGAAAACGCCTCATCCCATCCCAGCCCCACACAAATCAAGGCTTTGCCGTTTATGGTAAATTTCTATTTCTTAAGGGCTTCAGCGGAACATCAGAGTGCAAGTAAAGTAAATTCAGACACAGCTCTTTGTATAAATCGTTGTCCTTCCACAGAAACATCCATCAAGGTGGTCTTGCATTTTCACCTTAAGCATCTCACAGCAGGAGGGCAACCTATTGCAAAAGCTGCTGGTGGATGTTTCAGAAGTACATTCCAAGTGACAGAGGTCATAACTAAAAGCACCGGGGCAAGAGAAAAGAAAGGATCTCCCTCAGGCAGATGCACTTAGGAAAGGAGCAGCAAGACCAAAGAAGGTACACTGTAAGAGTTGCCCGTGAAGAGGAACTATGAAACTATGAAACACTATGAAACAGAACCTGTGAGCTGAGCCAAGCCAGTCGAACAAACTGGAGTGGACGACGCCACAGGACCTGCCCTGTGTCATCCCCTGCCAGCAGCTGGGCTCTGCGCTCACACGTCACTCAGCTGCAGCAAAACCACTCTCCCGGGCACGGGCAGAGACAAGAAACACAGCTGCTCCTCCTGCCCCTACCCAGGGCATCACTCACCACAGGCCTGTAGGATGGATACATCTCTCCAACAGCAAACATGACCAGCATGGTACCCAAAAAGATCAGGAAGTGTTTTCGCATGATGTGCCAGGGAACTGGAGTGGGGGATGTATCCACACGGTTCCGGATGTACATGTCAAAGTCCCAGTGCATCTAAAGAACAAAGGAAAACGGCTGCACGTTCACCAAGAGTGCTCAAGCTGCTTTTACCAAGGGAAGAGTGCTTTGGAATGTTCACAAAACTGCTAGAAGGTGCTTCGTCTCCACCTCACAGGTAGAGATAAAGCTACAAAGGAGATAAGTTATCTACCTACCATCAAAGCACGCTGTCGCTTGTATGAAAGTCAGCACTCCACGTTCCATTCTATGCTTGTACCAGGTTATAAAGTAGCAGTAGCTTTTATTGATATACATAATCACTCCACCTTAGGTTTGTTGCCCAGACTGTGACACAGGTACGGTATAAATCGGTACCCCCAGTGACAGAAGCTCGGTCCCACACCCGGACAGAAGCAGCAGTGTTATTTCAAACAAAGAAGCAACCACCTGTTACTTGGAAGCTGGTTCCTCAAATAGGTAGAGTACCTGCCACCATTACTCTGTGACAAGAGCAGGGCTGGCTGGCTTCCTGATTGAAGCAGAAGGGCATTTAAGCTTCTGCCTCGAAGCACACTTATAGGGAAGCCCAAAGCAGGCTGTACCTATAGTGTCCTTTCACATTAACGAAAGCAGGGAACCCTCAACTTGCAGCTCTCCACTTGCCCACCCATCACCAACCCAGCGGGCAAGGGTACCTACACAAGCCTTCCTGTACCAAGCAACACAGAATCACCATGGGTTTTCTCCCGTGCTTCTACAGTCATGCCCTTTACACTTGACCATCGTACACGTGCCACGATGCTCTTGCATGTTTATGCTATGCTATGTCATATACACATGCTTACATCACTGCCACTTCCCTTAAAGAGAGATCAACTCAATCACCAAGCTTGGTAATCACAGCTAGACTGCAGTCATTCACAGCAAGACAAGCCACTTGTTATGCCTGACAATGACCTTGAGGGCCTTAGATTCTGAAAGTTAACACAGATGCTCTATGTGCCCATTTCTCTTAAGGACATCTTGCAAACTTCTTTCAGAGAACCTCCTTGTTTGTATTCCGTCCCCAAACGACCCTGGAGTAGTAGCAGCAATATCTGCTCCTAAAAGGACTCGACGAAACTTGGCTTGTACTACAAGGCTTTGGCTCAAACAACGGCTTTTTTACCCAATGAGTTCAAAGTAAGCTCTTATGGATGAGACTTTCCTATTCCTACACAGAAACTCAGGTTTATAAAGTCTCCCCCTCAATGTTAACATTCCTCAGCACCTCCTCAAATATTTACCCTGATGATGGCCACAGACTAAGTTTCCTTCCAAGCGACTGTCCCTGCTCGTTTGGGCAACACACACTCACGGAAAGCACTAGCAAGCTGTGCATGTTTGCATTCCTACCGGTTCTCCCCAGTTATGCCTCAAGTCTTGCTGGTCCCACTGGTACCAGGGGTCTCTCTCATGATGAGACTTATTAGGGAGCATGGGATAGTCACCATAGCTGTGAAAGAGAGACAAAAAAACCCAAATATACAAGCAATTTGTATTAATTTTGACACATTTTGGAGGAGGCATTATAGGACTGGCCTATAGGAACACAAGATTTAAACACCACTTTGTTTGCTTAGCTCCTACGTGTGAACGTTTGTTTCAATGAACACACGCAACCAGCACCACAGCCACCACCTTCGCCCCAGTCACTGTAACAAACAGAGTCCTGCAAAGTGGCCTTTACGGGTTTACACTGGTTGGAAGGAAAACGGGAGCTTAAACGAAACGCAGCATCCTTGCTGCTCGACGTTTTGCACATGTCGGAGCACTTCCCCACATTTAAACATCTCCTGGAAAGTTAATGCCAGGGATGACTTTTCAGCTCGTCCCTCTTAGCCCTGCGCTACAGCTCCAGCCGAACCCCGTCACACACAGCGGGAAGCCACACGGGTCTCTGACTCGTCCCACGTGCGAAAACGCAGACGCCCGCCCTCCAGCCCTGCGCGCGTGCCCCGCTCCCCGCCCGCGGGAGCCCCCGGCTCACCCGAAGCCGTCGTCGGGGTAGGGCTGGTAGTCTTCCACCCGCATGTTGTATTTCTTGGCGGCGGCGGCGCGCTCCTCCGGCGTCCGAGGGTACGGCCCGGGCAGCGCGTCCTTGGGCACCCCCGATGCTGGCGGGACAGCGAGGCGGCGGGCTCACGCTCCGGCNGTGGCTCGCGGGGGCGTAGCTTCGGCGCGCAGGTCCCGCCCCCCCCGTGCAGCGCCGGAGCCCGGCGGCCGCGGTGGTGAGCGAGCCGGCGGCGGCGGGAGCGGCGTCGGGATCGCTGCGGCCGCCTCTGTCCCAGCGGCGTAGTGGGGGATTATGGCGGGTCACCCCTTGCCAGACGCGGGGCAGCGATGGGGTCGACGCCGTGGCTGGCGGCGTTATGCAAATGGCTTTCCCCGTATCGGTATCGATAACTTTAATAAGTTAATACCCGAAAGAAATCGCGTCGCCTCCGTGCAACCAGGGCAGCGCCGGCAGCTGGCGTGTTGATTCCGCGATGCTGTCCTTCAAACGTAAGCGACGCATCCTCGCAGGTAAAATCAACGTGAGCGCTGAAGGATGTTGCGGTTCGTTTATGTAAACTCAGTGGCAGCCGAACTCGTTGTCCTTCAGTCACTCACGTCGGCCGCTGTGGGTAACGCCTCTATAACGAGCTACGTTACAAACCTTTGCAGCTCAAAAACTACCCTGGACAATCTGTCACCAAAGCCCTTCCTTCTAGAAAACAACTTTGGTTGTAGACCTACGAGAGCGACGAGCCACAAAAACATATCCGAGACGCAGCGAGCCCGAGGCGGGGGCATCGTCGCAGGCTGCGGCAGGGACCGTGCTGCCGGCCTCGGAGGAAAGGAGTCACGTCAGTGTAGGAATGGTGTCTCGATTCCGCCGGGCGGCGTTCCCCGCACAGCGGCAGCGCTCCGCGCGGCCGGCGCTGCACCCCCGCCCCGTGCGAGGCCGAAAACACCCAGCGCCAGAGAGCGGCTGACGCCGAGCGAGGCGGTCGCTCCCGGCGATCAGCCGCCGCTGCCCCCGCTGCTCCCCGGGCTGGAGCCGCACGCGGGCTTCGCCTCCCGCCACGCGCCCGGCAGAGCCTGAGCGTCGCCGCCCCGCAGCTCGGCTGTGCGAGCCCGGCCGCCTCAGCCACCCTGGTAAAGGCTCCCCGCTGCCTTTCCACTCCTGCGGCTCTCCGGCCCCAGGGGAGCGGCGGGGAGCGGCGGCAGCAGCGGGGGCAGCGGCCACCCCCCAGGGCAGGGCAGCGCCCGCCGCCACCTCCGTCCCGAGCGGGGGCGCTGCCGCAGCCGCTCCGCCCGGCGCTCTCGATGGTACCCAAACCTCCCCGTCCTTTTCCGCCTCCCGCCCTCTCATTCGCTCTGACGTGCTGACGCGGGGCAGCTTCCGCTTCCGTGGCCGTGGTTCCGGGTTGTCCGGCGGCGGCGGCGATGGCGGCGGCTCCCTCCTCCTCCTCCTC
>WBNH01006629.1:168727-240415 GCA_013401255.1 Urocolius indicus | reverse complement strand
CGGCGGGGGCGGGGGGGGGCTGCGGCTGCGGCTGGAGCGACTCCCAGTTCCGCCGGTACTGTTTCGAGACACGGCCCATCCCGCGGCTCAGCCACAGCGACCCCCGCGCCGAGGAGCTCATCGAGAACGAGGTGCGGTGGGCAACGGCGGGACGCGGCGTGGCGGGACGCGGCGGCTGCGGGGCGTCGCTCTGTGCGCGGGGCTCCTCCGGCTCCCGCTGCGGTCTCAGCAGTGCTCCCGGGGCTCCTGTCCCGGTCCCGGGGCTGCCGCCGCGGAGTGCCCGGTGCGCACCGGCCCAGCGCAGGCTTGGTCCCTGCCACTGTTCCGTTCCCCTTTGGCGGTGGCGGGCGTTTGTTTTCGTTGCTGCAATGCCGAGCTGTGAGATTCCCGGGAAGCACCAGCTTTCAGATCGTTGTTGTCAGCACTGGAAGCCGTGGAAGTGTTGTGCCAAACCCTAGGCCCACATTTACCGTGACTTGTTAAGTGCAGGTCACAACAGACAGGGCAGATGTGTGGCGGTAGCTGCTCTTGTGTTGGTTCTAGACAAGCTGAACCTCACGTTGTTAAAGTTGTTGTTTGTTGTAGTTTATTTTTTTTTATTGGAAGCCTGCAAGAAGGGAGGTTTTACGTGCAGAGCTGGGAAACGCCGCAGCTCTCATTCTTGTTTAGGTTGCTTACTACTTACAGGTGAGGAGATAAGGGATGATTATCGCTTTCCATTAGTAGTGGCTCTCCTTTTTTCCTCACGAAAGAGATGGGGTAATGCCATGATTTGGGTGTCCTAAGGCTATCTGCAATCATCTGGTAAAAAGAGACCCGTGCTGGATTCTGGATTCAGAGGTATCTTTCTGACAGCATTTACCCCTTCGTAGCTGAGGCTGGAAGTGAACAGATAGCATGTACTGTGTCTCCTTGCTATGTGGCAGGACCAAGCAGACCTAAAATTGTTCCCATCTAGTGTTTGTTCAACCTCATATATGTTAGAGGTTGGTGAAGTTAGACAGTGGAGTCTGTCCCCTTGGTGCAGGAGCTTGCTGTAACACTCTTAAAACTTCCCGGTGCTTGTTCTTCTCCCCAGACCAAGGTCCCTGCCTGCTCTAAATGCCTTTCCCAGTTCCCTGTTTGCAAAGAGGGCTGCAGTAGGAGGCGTGATCACTCTCCAGCTCGAGAGGTCCTTGGGTCAGTAAACCTGCTGTTTCTCTGCAGGAGCCAGTGGTGCTGACAGACACGAACCTGGTTTATCCTGCTCTGAAGTGGGACCTGGATTACCTGCAGGAGAACATAGGCAACGGCGACTTCTCCGTGTACAGTGCCAGCACACACAAGTTCTTGTACTACGATGAGAAGAAGATGGCCAACTTCAAGAACTTCAAACCTAAGTCAAGCAGGGAAGAGATGAAGTTTTCTGAGTTTGTGGACAGACTCAAAGAAATACAACAAAAAGGGAGTGCTGAGAGGTGAGTGACGTGTCGAGGATCCTCTGTTTTGAAGGTCTAAGTAGGGCATAAATTTCTCTTCAGTGTCTGTTGATGGTTAAAACCTCTCAAGCTATTTCATTTTTGTATAGCCCTGTTTTCCCTGCAGGGCTGCTGGTTGACAGCAGCCTGGTTACCTGATTATAAAAAAGTCACACCATGAGTTAATCAAAATGTTCACTTTGTCTGCAGAGATGTCTTTATTTTTTCTTTTCTGTCCAAGTTAGAGTTTGGATGGCCAAAGACGCTTTTGCTTGACAGACTGTGGCATTGGAGCCTAGTTCTGTAATGGAAAGGTATAGGCTGTGTAGGTATAGTCATTTTTAGAGCAGAGCAAAGCAGCTGGTGCTCACCCTCTCTCAGAAACATGAGAAAGGATTCCATATGTGCTCTGTGTTTGTTGGCGGTGATGGGCTTCACCCTCAGAGCTGTAAGTTGCCGAGAGGAGCTTCACGTGTACAGTGGTGTATTAGCAACTGCACTTTCAGCCTCAAATCAATTTCATCAGTCACCAGCCCTCGAAAAGGCTGCTGAATTGTTTAGTAGTTGGAAGCAGCTCCACGTCTGCGTCTTGTTTGTTTTCTGTGCCTTCTTCCTCTTTCTCAGATGGGAGTGCCCTTTCTCCAAGAAGGCAGGCAGTCCTTGGGCTTGGTGCGTTTTCCTTCCAGCATTGCACACAGCAGTCTGTAGCACAGCCATGGGTAGCACAGAAGCATGGTTGCTCTGGTCCTCCGTGTCTCAATGCCAGCGTGGCTTGAAGTGCGCTTCCTGGGCCCTTTCTTGCTGTTGTGCACTTGCAGCAGAGGAGGTGACTCCAAGGGCGAGAGAGCTAGAGGGATGGCATTTGTCTAGGCATTGTTCATGAATGTGTTTGACATGTGACAGTGGCCAGTCTGTCTAGTTTCCTCCTGCTTCACTGCCGGGGCGTTGCTCTTGCCCCTAGATCCTCCTCTTCTCTTGTGATTGTTAAGGCAGAGCTGAGTTCCGTTTCCTTCTGTGCCACGAAATCCTTCAGCAAAGCCGGGGGACTGTTTGGAGCTGTTTCCTTTCACAGATGTTTGTGGGGTATGGAGAGAGAACAGAATTTGTTGTGACTTTTGTTTTGAGGAGATGCAGAGATACGTCCTGTTCATCACAAGGCTTCACTCTCGCTTTCTGCTTGTCTCTGGGAAAATACAGGCTATATCTGCAGCAAACCCTGAATGACACAGTTGGAAGAAAGATTGTGGTGGATTTTCTTGGCTTCAACTGGAACTGGATTAACAAGCAGCAAGGGAAACGTGGCTGGGGTCAATTGACTTCTAACTTGCTTCTTATTGGCATGGAAGGTAAGCAGTGTCCTCTGGCTGCAGAAGAGGGGGATAAGATTTGTTTAGCAGTTGCGTGTTTCAGTTCCAGGAGGTCTTTCAAATGGGTTTTCCACTGTTTTCCAGGTGTTTCTTCTCTGTTTAAAGCTCCTGCTTTATTTAAAGCTGTGGGTTGGGAGGGGACTGGTGTCACAGCTTAATTTGAGTTATAGAGAGGAAACAAACCAAAGGAGCAGCCTGTATTTCCCCAGGGACATACTGTGTATGCCTGGGTGGAATCTGCTCATGGGAAGGCTCTGTGGGAGAGCTGTGTTTCCAGTAATGGGTAATCATATTTTGAGAGCTGCTTTTTGTTTAAGTGCTCCAGGAGCTGCAGATTTAAAATGCAGGGTTATTCTCCTGAGCTGCTCTTGGCGTGTCCAGCGCCTGCCTGGGAGGGAATGTTGAAACAAACGCTGTGAAGCCTTTGTTCTTCTTTGAGCTGGTGCACTGTGCAGAGGGATTCTCTTTCAACTGGGAGCTGAATTTCTTCTTGGAAGGTTGGAGGGCACTGGAGAAGAGGGATAGTCCTAAAAATGTCTGGATAGAGCAGCATTCCAGGCCCGTGTGCAGACTGATGTGGTCAGGTACCTTAGGCAGAGTGATTGCTGTGCAGCTGACATGGGTAGCCTTCTGATGGGAAGTAGTCTCAGTAACTGGGCAAGGAACCTACAGTCCTGAGAAGTGAGGTGGCCTGTCACACACAGTGGTAGTTGTCCAATTACAGTTACTTTGCAGTTCAGCTCTGACAGCTGATGTTTTTCCCCCTTTGCAGCAAGTCATACTCAAAGTAGTTTGTGACTTGTTTTACTAGAGGAGACCCTCACACAAAAGCACTGCACCAACACTTCCCTGCAGGTCATCACAGGACCACTAAAATCCTGTTTTCAACAGGTTATGGAGAAGAACCGAGGGACTGTCTCGAACCAGTGTGTGCTAGAACAAGGGTGACTTTACAGGAGTATGTTCTTGTAGAACCTATGTAATCAGGTTGCGGCGTTGACTGTTACTTTGGTTCCCTTTAGGGTCTGTGAGTATAAAAAGCAAGCTAAAAGGAGCATTTGTGAGGGCTACAAAAGGCCTCACTGTGTTTAAAGAGTTTGTTAAATTTGTGAGCTGGTGGCAACAGTTGAGCTCCCGAGCTGTTGCTCAGACTGAGGAAGTGCTATTGGGAGCACCAGTTACATGAGATTTGTTTACTTGTTTGCTTGCAAAACTACCAGCACTTCTGTCAGCATCAGACTGTTGGGCCCCTTTTCTCTAGATCAGCCATGCAGTGCTTCATGAGAGAGCTTCCCATCAGCATTCCCTGTCTGCTGTTCATGGAAACGAGCTGGAAATCCTCACCCCGTAGAGTCTGAGTCGCTGAGTGTCAGTTTAGAATGGAAATTAAGTGGAACAGCTACTGGTCAGTAAAGGCTGAGTGACAGTGATCAGGGTGTAGCATTCCTGTGGTCACTTTCCTTGTTTAGGTGTCTGGATAGGTGGGACTGTACCCACTGTCTTTGTTAAGCCATGTAACTTGCTTTCGTAACTGTGGGTGAGTTTCTTGACTGCCACTTTTTCTGCCTGTGTAGGGAATGTGACACCAGCTCACTACGACGAGCAGCAGAATTTCTTTGCTCAGATCAAGGGTTACAAGCGGTGCATCCTATTCCCTCCGGACCAGTTTGAGTGCCTCTACCCTTACCCTGTGCACCATCCATGCGACAGGCAGAGCCAGGTGAGCTGAGCAGATCCCTTCTCTGCTCCCTGCCAAAAAGGGGCATTTGGGAAGATGCTAGGTGGGAGGAAGGTGCTCTGGAGTTCAAGCTGTGCACCACTTGCTCAGCTCCTGCAAAACCTGTGTTCAGATCTGTTACCTGGTGAGCACATTGTGGACAGGTGGAAGGGCTGGTGCTGGTTCTGTGCCTGCTCCTGACTCAGGCCGTGACCATCTCCCTGCTGATAGCACAGCTGCACTGTGGCTGCTGTCTTCTCTGTTCTGCTTCTGCTGACCACTTGGTCAAACGCAGGTTTGCTGTCTCTCAGTTGGTGGTACTTTAAGGGTACTGCAGGACCTTGCAGTGGAGGTAAGGCACAAGTGGGTACGTAAAAGCTGTATAGGGAAAGTCAGGATGATCAGGTACAGAGAGCCAGGAATGAGGACTGTCACTGCAGAAAGTTCTGAGTTTCTTAATGTTTTCTTCTATCAGGTGGACTTTGACAATCCTGACTATGAGAAGTTTCCAAACTTCAGGAGTGTGGTTGGCTATGAGACAGTGGTGGGCCCGGGGGACGTGCTCTACATACCCATGTACTGGTAAGCAGGATGGGGGGACTGCACAGTGACCAGCAAACACTTCTGCTCCAAGTGTTGTGGTGGCTCTTATGAGAATTTTGAGTTGACTTCTCCAGCAAGTATGATGTTATCTGTGATATCTTGGGCCCATCTGCTTCTGCTTCCTCTCTGTTGGGTGGGAGGGGTAATACTCTCCACACTAGGTCATTGTGTGAGTACTCCATTAGCATGCATGGGAAAAGGGTCTGCACTTAAGTAACGAGAGCTTTCCAGAATTCTGAGGTCTTGATGGTGGAGGTATGGGGCAAGGGTTGTCTAGTGCAGCCTGAACTCACCCATCCGTGGTATTTCACTATCAACTACAACAACAGTTTCTTTTTTGTGTGTGTGGTTTCTGTGCAGGTGGCACCACATTGAGTCTCTTCTGAATGGAGGGATTACCATCACTGTGAACTTCTGGTACAAGGTGAGTACAAGCACCTTCCTGCACAACGTGGACAGCTCAGTCCCAGAGGATTTTCTGAGGGGTAGAGGTGTGTTGGCACATGTTGTCAGTGTGAGAACTTCGCTGCACCAAATCCTTTGCTTTATAGCTGAAAGCTGCTTTTCCCGTTTTGAGTGGTGTATGAAAAGCTGAGTGGCTGGGAGAAGGTGGAATAATCTGTCAACTGGGGAAGCGTGCAATGAACTGTTTTTGGTATTTCAGGGTGCCCCAACCCCAAAGAGAATTGAATATCCATTAAAGGCTCATCAGAAAGTGGCGATAATGAGGAACATTGAGAAGATGTTGGGAGAAGCCTTAGGAAACCCACAAGAGGTACAGAAAAGAACCATATTGTCGCTGCTGTTGAAATTGTTATGGCTTTCTGCAAAACTTGAGATGCCAACCATGTGGCTCTGCAGATGTTGCAGGGGGTTAGGAGAAAGCAGGGTTGCTCTGTGGCTGTGAATGCTTCTTCCTGCTGTCTTCAGAAGGTCCTTTGGCTACAAAAAGGCAAGCTCTTCTAATTGTAATTCTGGAGAGGACTGCTACAAGCAATGGACCGGTGGTTCTTCCACGTGGGGTGGGTGAAGTGTGCTTTGTCTGTGAAGGTTGCCAGGAAAGTATTGCTCCCAAACACCCCTTACCCAAACTGTCCTTTCCCTTGTATGCAGCAACGATGCAGAGTATTTGCTGAAAAAAAGGAAACTGTTCTACCTGTTGAATCTAAATCTCTTCTGTTAAGACCCATGCTTCCCCCTTAATGCATGTCTTGATCATCTCTGAATTCTTTGCAGTTTTAACCAACTGCTATTTCAGAGTCCAGGTTGGAGTGCTGAGAGCATGCTTTTGAACATCTCTTCCCGATCTGAAGGGAAATAC
This sequence comes from Urocolius indicus, assembly GCA_013401255.1. NCBI lineage: Eukaryota > Metazoa > Chordata > Aves > Coliiformes > Coliidae > Urocolius > Urocolius indicus. Next base: position 233,950 of record WBNH01006629.1, on the reverse strand, counting down.
TGGATGTGACTAAAAAATGCTTTCCTGGTCTGTAACCCTGACCACTGCACAGGAGCTCCTCTTTCAGGCACTCACGTGAGGTCTTGCCTCTGCCCTGCAGATGATCTTACTGCCATAGCATGCTGAACTTCCCTCAGTGCTGAGACATGGGAGTTGCCTTGACTGAAACCAAAACCTTAGCAAAAATTTTCAGTCTCAGCCTTTCTTCCAAGTGACGCCGAGAGGACCAGAGAGGATTCGATGAGTTCTGAAGATTCAGCCAGACTGCTTCTCCCCTGACCTGCACAAAGCAGGCCCTGATGGCTCTTGTCTCCTTTGGTTAGCGCTTACTGAAAAATCACCAACCTAGGGTGGGAAGCGGGAAAGTTTTAAACAGACGTTGTACATGCGCTGTTCTGGGAACAACTGAAGTTGGCTGTTGGCAGAGAGCCCTGTGATTTATTTTTTGTTAGGGTATTTGAGGGTGCCCTAGTGTTTCATCTGGAAAACACTTTGAAAGGGATTTGGGTGTGCCTTAGCCTAAGTTTGTGTGCAGAGATCTTCTGCCCCGGGCTGCTCAGACCATGGGGTGCCGAGAGGCACAGAGGGAGTGTGCTCGGCAGCTGCCCCTGCTGTCTGACTGACCCGGCTAACAATCTGTTTTTGCTTTGAACAGGTGGGTCCCTTGTTGAATATGATGATTAAGGGACGGTATGACTAATATCTGACTGCCCCGGGTGACTGATGTTGGAGCTGCTTTGTTCACAAGCAATGGAAGATACTGAGCGCTAGTATTGCACGCAGCACTTAGACTGATGGGTTTCCTGACCCGTCCTTGCCCCACTACAATAAAGGGGGCTACTGGAACTGCAAAACCATTAGTACCCCATCCATCCTCCACTCTCGTCTAACCGAACCTCCCAAGAAAGAGTCTGCACTTATTGGAAGCTGGATTCATGCTCACTGATTCATTTTTCCTCCCTCTGCCCTGTTTGCCACAACAAGGAGCATGGCTTCTGGCGCTCGGACATGTCGCTTCAGGATTTTCAGGCATTTGAAGAAGAGCTTGGAGGTGAACCAGGAGCGATCGTGCTTCCTCAGCCCCGTGGGGTTTGAGCCTCCTGGCTGGGTTTATGTGTTGGTGCCTGCAGTGGACATAAGATGGAGAGTGATAGGGGTCTCAGTCCTCAGTGTTGAAGGACCTGTCACACTCAGCTCTGGCACCTCTTTGTACGATAGGAACGAGCATGTGAGATGGCCTGTGTGTGATGAGCAACTGGACAAACGATTTGATTTCCTCAACTTCAAGACACTTATGCTTCAGACTTAGTACAGGGTAGAAACCAGAGTGATTGCACGTAGCGTGTGAGGGCCAAATCCTGTGCTCTCCAAATAACACCTGTGTTGTAGGAGCCTAGATAAACCTCCTTTCTTGCAGCTTTCTCTGGGGAGTGAAGGCTTCTCTCCCGCTCTTGTAAAGCTACAGCGTGCGTAACAGAGAGTGTGGCGTTATGAAGGGAGATGCATGAATGCCAGGGCACTGTCTACATCTTGGATGATTAAGCCACATGTTTAAAAGAAATTCCCCAGGGGTACCAAGGCAGACGGTCGGAACACAATGTCAGATGGGTACAAAGCCCCCTTCTCCCCTCAGGGGTGATGGCTCCTCGGGCTCGCGTGGGAAAGTGCCCTTTTTACTGAAACTGCAAGAACTCAAGTGTGTGTGTGTGTGTGTGTGTGTGTGTGGCTGCGCACATGTGCGTGTGCCTGTGTGATGTTGTGTGGCTCCTGTCCATCAGTTAAGTTCCTGCAAGTGTGTGATTCTCTTCCTTGTACAGTCCCGTGAAAGACATCAGGGCTTTCTGTTTCCATGTCGTTACATTTATCTTGATCCTTTTTACGTCCGGGGACTGACGTGGCAGGCTGGGAAGCAACAAGACCAGGGCACAGGAGCCAGACGAGCCTCTGTGCCAGGGTGCTCATCCGTCACCCTGAAAGAGCGTTTTGCTTTCTTCCCCCTCCTCTTCTGTGCGAAAGCCTTAAGCTCGTGTGGAGGCTGGTGTTTTGCTCCCTGCTATGCTGCACGTCTGTCCCTGGTTTGAGGGGTCTGTGCAAGGGCCTTGCGTATTTGATACGGTTGTAATGGGTCCCGAGAGCTAGAGGTGGGAGAAGCTGTTTCATAGCCCATATAGCTCATCCCAAGAATAGTGGGGAGTTTGTTGTGTTGAGGCTTGCCAGTGTTTTCCCTGTTTTTCCTCGGAGCTTGTTCTGACATGGCATTTGGGTATGAGAGTGGTGAGAACACTGCTGAGGAAGCACTCCCATCTCTGGCCTCGGGTCCCATCTTTTGGTGGGACAGGTCAGGCACCACTTGAAGCGAGCTTGTCTTGCATAAAGGTGAAAGGCTTCTCAAACAGAAGGTCTCTGGGGTTAATTTTCTGGCCACTTTGTCAGAACAAATGAAGTGTAATTGGCAGCTTCGGAGTCCTTGTTTAAGAAATACGTCTGTGTTACTGAGGAGTCTGACTGCCGTGTTACTTGTTACAGACTCTGCAGGGCTGTGGTTAGATGCAGGTGAAAGTTACTCAGCCGGACACGTACCCACTGCTCAGCCTTTGGGCAGGTGGAGAAGAAGGCTAAGCTGCTGGCTCTGGCTAAAAGCAAGGCCTTCCCAGGAGCCCTGAGCACGTGCCCTTAGCTGAAAGAAATCCCATCTCTCTGCTGTTTATTCAGCACGTGGCAGTCTCAAGTGCTGCTTGTTAGATGCCATCAACTCTTGAAGCTCAGGGTGGGAGTTCATCTCCCATGTGGAGAGAGAATGGTACTTACAGGACTTTAGGATCCTTTTTATTTCTTTATTTGCCAAAGGTCTAACTTTTAAAGTGTCTGAACAGGTTTTGCTGCACTTGATTTTGTGAAAGCTCATTTACCATGCACTGACGGACTGACTCCCCCCACCCCGTCCCCTTTTCCTTTTCACCTTGTGCTTTCAATGCCCCTTGCCATGGTATTGGGAAGCTGTGTGTGTTCTCTGCTAGGGGTGTGTGTGCAGGGGGTGGGGTGTGACAAACACACGGTACCTTCTGAAGTGTAGTTCTTAAATACAACCAATGTTGAACAACAGAACTGTGTGGTTTTTTTGTGTTACAAGTGGCTCTGTAGGAGAGCTCTGTAAGGAGATGCACACATAAAGCTTCCTTTCAGTCTGAAAAGTCCACCTGTGTTCTTCACTGGTGAAAGCAGCTGGTCTCCAGAGCTGCCTTCAAACGGCAATACTGACTGCAGGATTTTTTTGCTTGTGCTTTTCAGTCTTTTTCATGTTTGCTTCTATTGCCTTGGGTCCTGTAACACCTTTCTTCTGTTTCTCCCGTGTCACTATTCCTGCCTTTTCTGTCTGGAGAGGGGGCCTTTCTCTTGATCCTTGCAGATCATGATGGCAGCATCTTTCCCGTGACAAAGGAGCGTGGGTTTTAGACTGATGCAGTGATTTGTCCCCATGGACAAATGGTGGGTTGGGATCAGGATCGGTGTTGAGGAGGCATGAGACGTGGTTGAAAGGCTGGGACAGTCTGACACGGGTGGGGGTGAGGGGGCAGACCCTCAGCATCAAAGCAGCTGCTGAGGTAAAGAGGTGCAGGCCTGGGCTCTGAGTGCTGCTTCTCTTTGCAGCAGATGTTGGCAAGCAAGCTGACCTTCTGCACAGCCGGCTGCTTGTTAAAGTCCCAGGATGGGGACAGTGCGCTGCGGCTCTCGTCAGGCTCTTGGCGGGCCCCTGTGTCAGTGAGGTCAGCCCATGCTGCCATCCCGGTGCCACGGCACCATGGGCGCTGCCTTCATGCGCGTGGCTCTTGCAAAGTGCTCTTCTCCAGGCCTCCCTCCTGCCACAGCTATGTGAGCAGCTTCCTCACGCTCTGCCTTGTGGGGCCTTCGTCTCCTGGTCGTGCTTTGGAGACCGTGCTTCTCCCGTCAGGGTCCTGGGAAGCGCTCAGGTCGCTGTCCTCCTGGGTGCTGCCGAGGCGAGGGGAAGAGATGCCGCTGCTGTGACAAACGCGTGCAAAGTAAGTTCTAATTACTGCCTCGCAAAGGCAAATATTTGTTGCGAGCAGAGGAGTAATTGTGGGGGGAGGGAGCGGAAGTCGAGGCTCTTGCAGCGCGCGTGGAACAGATGCCTGGACGCCTTGGGGAAATGCAGCTTTCCTCTACAAATCAGAGCTTTAAATTACGAGGCTTTTACCAACGAGAACAGTTGTGGGAAGTCGTCTGCTCTCATTTGCGTAATGGCTTCTGTCACTGGTGATTAGACACAGGATGAAGGAAAAGAAATTTGACAATTAGGAATGAGCGGTCATTAATCAGAATCTTTGTTAGAAGGAGGGAAGGAGAGAGGACATCCCGCAAACAATGGAGGCAGCCGCTAGAGCCGCAGCCAGGGCCGCCAGACGCCAAACTCCTGAGTGCTACCGTTGCTCTCCAGAGCCCCCTCTGCCAAGGTACAGAGCAGCAGCCTTGGCCGGGCTGGAAAGCTGGTGGAGGAAGGCAGCTGGTCAAAATCCTCCCCGTGCTGCCCAGTGAGTCCCAGGTCCCTGCTTAGTAAAGGAGAGAGCACATCTCGGAGCCCTCTCTGTGCCACATCGACACCTTGTGACTGGGCGCTGAGAGGGAACCACAAACTTCTAGCAAAAACCCACAGAAACAACTTCCTGCGTTTCTGAGGTCTCCTTTCGGCACACCTGACACGCAGCCTTGCAGTTCCTGCTGCAGAGGGGAGCAGACATGGGCCTTGGATGGCATGCAGAAAGATCAGGATGTGCAATGTGAAAGCAGCGTCAGACTCCCTTCCTGAGAACGTCACTTCCTGCAAGGGTGAGAAGGAAGCTGGTGGGCTGCAAGACAGGTAAAGAAAAGAAGGCAGTTGTGGCTTCTCTGCGCCTGTCGTTTGCTGGCCCAGCTCGTCATCCAGCCATGCACAGTGCAGGACATGCACTTGTTCCAGTGCTGTGGATTTTGATGAAATTCTCAGCACACATGACACCTGTTGCCTGTTTTCCTTACAGCTTTCCTTACATATTTCACATGAGGAAGGGCTGCCTCTGGTTATTTGAGCTTGGGAGTTGGGGATGACACAGACCGTTTGTGGGACACTTTGTGTTTGGTTGGTTCATCTCCACTTAAGCTTACTGCATTGACTGGTTTCAGGGACAGTTCCTGCCTTTGCAAGGTCATTTGCTTGAGGTGTAGATCTCCGTTAGGCTGATTTTTCTTTCTGGGAATCAAAGCAGATATCAAAGCAGATACTTCCAAAGAGAAGAGCTGAAGCTGTATTGCCTTATTCCCAGCTGGCTCTGAGCTCAGATGGATGATGGCAACTTGGGTTTGCAGTGTCTTCCTGTGTTGTTCGCCACAGGAACTCAAAGAGGAAACGGTGGATCTCTAGACAGGGTCTAACAGGACTTTTCAACCAGTGCTCCTCATGACAGAAGTTAGGAGAATCGTCAGTCACGTTACTCAGTGTGGGGAGATGTATCAGGTAGTGACTTTCATCCCCTCTTTGGCGTGTGAGAGGAGGGAGGGCTGCTTCTTGCTCACAGCAGCATTTTAGATGCGTATTCACAGTTGGAGGGGTGCACTTCATGCCTTTTGAGGACAGTAAGGCAGCTTGTGATGTTGTGAGGTTGCTGTTGGAATTCGCCTCACAACATTGCAGTAAACCCCGAGAAAGCTCAGACTTTGACCTGGCAGGGTGTGTCCCTTGCTGTGGGCAATGTCACTGTGCTGGATGGCAGGAGCCACAGGTGAATCTCACCATTTCTGGTGTGATTTTTTTTTTTCCCTGAATGGTCAGGATTTGCCACTGAATGCCTGGACAGGGAGAACCTTTGGATGTGACTTGAAACCCCTTGAGAAGCAAGGAAGGGAGGGGAGGATACACTGTCCTGTGTGCAGGTCATCTGTGTTATGAGATCGGCCGCACACTCTGTCCTCCCTGAGCTGCTTAAGCACCGCTGGCCCAGTGCAGTGAGCCGTGTGAGGTCTCTAGCTGATCTGAAAGCAGCTGAAGGGGTGAGATCATACCATTTGCTTCTATAAAAGGCAGTTTCCGTGCCCACAGGAAGGGCAGATGGGGTTATAACAGCATCCGAGGGTTTTGTTTCTGTGCCAGAGCTTAGCACCACAGACCGTGGACTAATTCTGCTCCAAGTTGCTCTGCCAGGACCTCTGACATGCTCTCAGAAGCTGCTCCTATCCATCCATGTTTCACTGGGGTAAAGTGGCTTCTGGCAGCAAAGAATCGCTGGTGCTGGTGGGTATTTAAGTCAAATGCCAGCCACTGCAGGCCGTGGAGCTGGAGGATATGGGGCAGTAAGGCCTTACTTGGCGTTTGAGATAATGAGCTGCTGGTCTGTCAGCTCACATGAACTGCAGAGGTTCACAGAGCTGGGGAGTGCCAGGGCCACGTTACTTGGGCTGTCAGGCCTGACACTGCTCTGGTAGGGCAGCCCGTGGTGCTCTTTCAGCCTGTGTTCAGGGGTGGGGCAAACCTGGTGTGTAAGCTGGCATGCTCCAAGTAGGGTTCATGGCTCCGAGAGATCCCTTCACCTGCCACCAGTTCACTTCGAGCACAGCCTGGGGTCCCCTGCTTCCACCTCCTCCCCAGTACAAAGGCAATCCCGTGTCTCCTGCTTTTGCTGTTTGTTTATAGCTCTCCTCATCCCATCTGTCTTTCTCTCCTGCTTCCTCCCCTTCCTTTTCCCTCCCTCTCCCTCCTCCCCCTCATTCCCTGTAAGCGATTAATCATTTTGACAGGCTTGGTGATGGCCTTTATTTCCTTGAGGCAGCCAAGAAATGTCTGTGAGCACCTTCTCTGACACTCCTCGTGTTCTCTCACCAATCAGATCAGCCACTTGGCTTGGAGTGACACCACCAGAAACAGTGAGGGGAGCTGGGGGGAGAAACTCTAGCAGAGCCAGCTGGGAAATGGGCAGTGGGGCAGCAGCCAGTTGGGGTGCCATGTGGGCCCCCATTAGCTGTGATGAATATGTCATTTCACTATAGCCTGAATGTGTCATACTTTACTCCCTCCCCCAGGCTCCCTTTCAAATCTTGGTTTCAGTGCAAAGGCAGTCAGGGAGAAATCGAGCTGCTCAGAAAAATATCAGCCTCCAGCAGAGGAGCTGGAGGGAAGAGCTGTTGGAGAAGAAAGGAGAGCAGGCTGGGATCGTCGGGGAAAAAGAGTGGGGACGATTTTACAGACGCGTGTGGAGAGCTTCCTGGGAATCTCACTTGTGTCTTGTGCAGGAAGTTGCCTGTGAGTCTCCATCACGGTTCACCTGGACTTGTCTTCTTGTCATGAGGATGCCTTCCATTCCCCTGTAGCCACGGTAGCTCTTTGGCCACACACAGTACGTGCTATTGCAAATGCCCTGCTATCTAATGGGAATGGAAATGGGGTGGATCAGGGTACATCATGCTCCCAAATGGATTTTTTTTTTAATCTGCTGCAATCAATCTTTACAGCATCTTCCCTCCTCTCAGCATGGAACCCAGAAATGCTGTACTTATAGAGTTACTCCTTTTCCTCTTAGCCTGAGCGCAGATTTCCTCCACAGTGGGAAAGAGAGGCCCAGGAATAACCCTTCTGCTGCCTAGGGCCTCTGGAGAGCATAGAATCACAGATGTCTAGGGACCCTTTATGTGGAGCAATGGATGGTAACTAACATTTGCAGAAGGGGAGGAGATAGCGAAGGAGAGAAAGAAGTTGAAGGCGATGTGCTAGAAGTCAGATGGAATGTGTGTCGTAAGGCAGGGGACTGATACAGTGACCCAGGGGGTCCTCTCTGGTCTTGTGTTCCTGTTATGCAAGTAAATAAGCCCTGAGTTGAGTCTAGAAGACAGTGAATAGACTCAGTCTGGATTAAAGTCCCTAGAGTAAGACTGTCAAAAGTCTTCAAGTGAGTCAGACAGCAGGGCAGATAGAATAAGGTGTCTGTGCTTTGCAGTCATCACCTCTTGAGATGGGACACAGCAGCAACAAGGTCAGCTCTCCTTGCTCAATGCAGCTGCACCTCTGAGTAGCATCCAGGCAGGTGATAGCTCCCAGTTGACTCTGGGAAGCTCAAGCCCTCTTACAAAACGTCTCTGCTCGCTGTTTACCAAATGAGCTTCAGTTCTTGCTCGTCATGAAAGTCAGTTTTAGCACCAGGCTGGATTGGCTCAGTGAAGATGCTGAGGAAAACAAGTTAGAAAACCACGACCTCACCCCTCCACCTCCATGTTGCTTCTCCTCTCCTTGTGAAAAGGTTGCCCTTCAGGTACAGACCTAAAAGCTGATGCAGCCTAAGTCCAAAGGGAGGGCAATGAACTCGTCTGGAACAAACCTCTTTGCCTCTCTTGGGCTGACTGCATCAGGTCTCTGGAAAGCAGGAAGACTTAAAGGGGGATTAACAGGCACTTTCCATCAGACATGTGCTGCCCCACGTCTTGGGAGTGACCTCTGCCAAGGCCACTGCTGGGTTTCTCTGAACTAGCATTTTTCTGAAGGAAATATTGATTTTGTGCTGGTGGTGCTAAGCAGTGTTGTTGAACGAGAGGCTGTAAGTGTTTGGCAGCACAGTGGTGGCCCTTCTTGGCAGCTGGGCTCACTGATCTGGCTTGTGCTGATCTGCAGTCTCCTGCTCCTGTGTCCAAAGTGAGGAACACAGACCTTGGGCATCCAGGCTCGTAACCCCTGATGGCTTCAGTGCCTCTTCTCCAGTGCAGGGTAGTTACGTTGGCTCTCTTGTGTTTGGTCAAGGACAGGAGATGTTCGTTAGCATGAGGAAATGGGCTGTCTCTGGGCAGTTTTATCCAGTTATAGCAGTAACATTTCTTTCTTGAATATAACATAAGACTGGCATTCAGCAGAGGTCTTAAACAGTCGTTCACGGCTGGTGGTTTTCAGAGAGAATGTTTGAGATCTTTGAAAATGAATTCCAACCAATGCAGGTAACGCTGGCCAGCCTAGAAAGGCTGGTTTTGATCTTCAACAGCCCTGCTGAGACCTCAGTCTTTAAGGGCTCCTGCCTGTTGCATGCACTCAAGACTCTGAATCACACAGAACTGCAGTGCCAAAATTTGTCTTTGCTGCTCATGGCTTGGGAGGGCAAGCAGAACGCAGTGTCCCTCCTTCTCTCTTTACAATGCCAAACCACAGGCAGAGGAGCTGGGAAGTGCGCAGCATTGAGCTCTCACTGTTCCTTTCATCTGTTAAATCCAGTTTTGCTTGCCAAGAGAGATTGTGGTGTCTCCATCCTTAGAAATACTAACTTGATTGGCCAAGGCTGTAAGCAATCTGACCTGCATCTGCTTCAAGCAGGAGGTTGAACTAGATGGTTGACCTTGAGGCCTCTTCCAACCCAAATTGTTCTATGATCCTGTGGGTATTCCCGAGAGAACTCATCACGTGTTGGGTTGGATTTCAGTCCACCCCATAAAACAGTTACAGAGCCCAGATAACCCAGCATATAAGGGAAGTATCAGATTGTGCAGTTTCTCTGTGGGGAAGAAGAATTTCTCTGTTGTATCAGGATGTTGTAGGCCACTTTATTTGGACCTCAGGGTGATGAAGGGTTTCCTCACTGAACTCACACCGTGTTTGTCAGCACAGCTGGTCAGTAAGGCAGGCTCAGGTAGATGGTAGTGGATTGAGAGCTCCTGACGCTTGTCAGTCGTGCCAGTGTGTGCCTACACCATGCAGCAGGGAGAATGGGACATCCCAGGGCAAGGACAGAGCTATGTGACTGCAGAACCAAAGCAGTGTTGCCACATCAGCATGATGCTAAGGCTTGGCTCACTGCTGCAGGAGTCTTACCACTGCTGCAGGAATCTTGCTGCTGCTGCTGAGCGGGTGTTGCCTGCTTGGTGCTGTGCTGAGCTGGTGACACAAATGAGCTCACTATTTGTCAGTGAGGTCAGTGGTGCTGTGTAGCTGCATCTGCTGTCAGTCCTTTCCTGGCTGGCTGTGGCCTGACTGTGTGAGCACTGTTGTGGCTCTGAGGCAGCTGGAGTCAGGGGGACCCCTGTCCTCAGGCCGGTGCTGACCTTCTGGCCAGGGTGCACTGTGCTGTGGCAAGGTGACTTGCCTGGCTGCAGATGGGAAGGTGTTGCAATCAGAAGCTGTCATCCTCACTCTGGTCAAGCTGGACTATACCCAGTGAGTTGGAGGCTGAGGAAGAACTTGCCCCCGCTTTCAGGGATGCAGGATCTAATTTCAGAACTGGTCTGTGATGCTCTGTTGCTGTCTCTATGGGCTTCTGGAGCTTGAGGTTTGGGTGCTAAGCATCCTTGTAGTGGCTTGGGTCATCCCCCAGTCTCTTGGAAATCTGGACATATCCTTGGTTATTGGAAAGCATCTTCACGTGGTGCAGCTCTCCAGACTTACGAGCGGCACCCAGTGCTTCGTGGTGGAGCTGGAGCATGAAGCTAACTTTGCGTGTTCCTTTAGGTGACACAGGTGCTTGTGCCCTTGGGGACTTCACAATTGGAGGTAGAGTTGTTTGGTTTTAGGAATCTCTTATTCTGAGGTGCCCTGGCCAGCAGAGACATTTGTGTCTGGGCGCTGTCTGTCTGGGCTGCTCTGAATGTTATGGATGTGTTGCTGCTGTCTTTGTGGAGTGGATGAAAGTGTTTGTGGTAAAATGTAATCAAGTGGAAAATTGCAGTGCATATAAACACATATGGCACTCAATGGCTGGGCATTAGGCACAGTGACTGCAGGCAAAAAAAATTACCAGTAAACGTTTCGCAGCAAGTTTCGAAATCTTAAAGAACAATAAGATATTAGCAATGTAATGGGGTGATTCAGCCAGGCAGCCATCCCTGCGCTGGCAGAACGAGGATGCAGGCGGCTGGGATTACCCAGCCAAGCTCAACAGGCCCCATCTCCCAGCACAAGACAGCTGCCAGAGGTTCTCTTCATGTGGCAAGGTGGCTGTGCTTGGAGAGGACAGAGCCAGGAGGTGGCCCCTGAACCTCACCAGTGCCACCTTCCATCCTCCTCCAAGAGCCTGCTGCTCACAGCAGCATTTGGAAGAGGTTGTGTGTGGTCAATGAGGCAGAACTGATGGGCTAGGTGGATCAGGCCTGGCTCGGGCTGGGAGCCACGCAGGCACTGCAGGTTCGTGGCTGGCTTGGCCTCCCAGAAAGGGAGAGAGCTGGGTCTCATTCAGCTCCTGTGCCACCAGGCTCCATCTGCTCGTGCTGCCCAGGACAGCACCTTCCCAGCTATGGCAGAGCCTGCAGCAGTCCAAATCCTTCCTGGGGACAGCTACATCGTGCCCTGCCGAGGAGCTCTGCGTTCTGCTGGATCTGCACTCAGGTCTTTCACATCTAACACTGTGGGACTTCCCTGCCCGAGCTAGTTGTCTCTCTCCAGACCTAATGCTCTGATCCTTGTGCTTGCAGTGAGCAAAGGCACGTCAGGCCAGCGTGTGAAAGACCTTTTTTCTGAGTGCCAGAAAGGTGTTTTTCTTTTTTTGCCTTATGTTGACGTGGAGATTACCTGTGAGTGGGAGGAGAAATGTGCCTTGCCAGTGTCACCTGGCTGTAGCTTTCACAAGGGACACAGGAAAACAGCTTGGATACTAGGAGGAATATAGCTTTGGGGGCTCCGCTGACCGCCCTGAGATCCTGAATCTGGTGGCCAAAATTGACTAGCAGCTGATAAGCAAACAACTTCTGAAGGGGTGAAGAAGGCAACAAACAGGAAACCCCAAGGGCATTGCCAACTTGGTCCAGCAAAGCCTGGCAGATTCCAGTCCTGTCTAGGCAGAAATCTTCCCAAACTATCCAGTGACAGTACAGAGTGCCCAAATGAAACAAAAATAAACAAAACCAGTGTCTCTGGGCTGTAAGTGACTCCTTTTCTAGGCATGTAGGGAACATATTGGGACCCTGAGCTGATGTGAGTAGAGCAGTACATTTTCTTCACCTCTCTGCACGAGACCTCTCATTTTCATGCTAGTTCATACACAACCATGAAAATATGCCTTTTCCTGGTTCCGATCACAGAAACTGGGACCCCGGTGCCTGAATCACTAGCAAAGTGTGCCTTAGTAGCAAAGTGAGGTTACAGGCAGGCCTGTATTGGTGATCTTTGGCTTCGTCTGGCACACTGCCTACGGGTGGACTTTGGTAAGAGAACGCGCCTGCCACGCTTGTGCATTCAACTTGAGACAGAGTTGGCAGTAACAGTGAGAGAAGCATTGTAATGGATTGGTGTTAAAGTTTGTGACATGTTTGTGTCCATTTAAGACATTCCTGATTTTAATCTATAGCATATGAGACAGAAATCTTACCTTTCTTGTCTTGTGTCACCTGCTGCTTTAGGCACTTGTGGTGTTTACATCTCAGTAAGGGCTCTTGCTGATACGTGAGTACCATAGGGGAAGTTGTTGTCCCACAAGCAAGTCAAACTGCTGGCTACCTCTGTTGGGTATGGATACATTCACCTACAGAATTCCCCTGTCTTTATAACATTCAGATGAAGTCACCCCTCAAAGGATTGCCCAGAAAACCCACGAAGTACTCTGTCACGGTCAAGCATCAAATGTGAAGTTCTTTTCAAGACTTGCTCCTTTCAAAGGGATATTCCTGCATATTCCCCTCTCTGCTCTGCTACCTATGGACTGTAGCTTGTTGCCAGCTTCATCTTTTCTCTGGGTATTTCCATGCTGCTGTGGTTTTAACCCCATGGGGTTTGAGCATCCCTTCAGCACATGAAAAAAGGGGTTAATAATCGCTGCCCTTTGACTGCTTCATCTCATCAGTCTGCACATAGGTCCGGAGTCAGAGATCTCCTAGACCCCATGTGAATGGTACCCAGAGTAGCAGAGTCTTTACTTACCTACCTTGGCTCTCTGCTGAGAACATCAGCTCTTGCCTCCTGCCAGCTGAGAGAGGATCGTGTCTGCTAGGATGTGGGTGGAGATGTAATGCTCAGTTTCCACAGGGAAGCATGGGACTGTGCAATAGCAAGGCTTTCTGTTTCTGGGCACATCAATATCATCGGTGCCAGCTCATATCTGCCCTCTTCTCTGTCCATCACAGAAGTTCTCTTGTAAGCCTTGCATGCATGGTGCTACATACAAATTCATCCTCGGGACTGATGGAACATTCCAGGCTCTCCACTGCTACCTATGTTTGCTTCAAGTATGTCAGAGGTAACTTCGTCTGTCCTACCCTAAAGCTGGAGTCCTGATAGGGGGGAAGCTTCTGGGTGAAGGGTGCAAATCTCAGATCTGGTGATGGGCGGATTCAGGTGCAAATGGAAGTAAAAGTGTGATGGCTGGATTGTCTTGAAGGTTTTTGTTATGCTGTGCTTCCCTGAGGCATGCATTGGTGTAGCTACAGGTCTGGAGTGTCTGGCTCCAAAAAGCCTTTTACATGAGCTCTCGGTCATGGCACTGTCCTTTAGCATGAGTGAGTGCTCAGGCTGAATCGGGGCCCTGCGCTTGTGTGTGAGTGTGTGTGTAACAGGCTCCTCGGGGAGCTGCTGGGTAAATGTGGGCTTAGGTGGGGAAGCCTTTGCTGAGCTGCTCACAAGGGTATTTCTGAGGATGAAGAGACTCATGGTTCCCTGTGGACAGCTGGTATCTTGCTGAAGTGCAAATAGTGCCTCTCTTGCATTGGCAGCTCCTTCTGTGCCCAGGCATTACCGCACAATTGCTGTCACCCTGGCAAAGTTTCTCGGGAGAAAGACACCTGGGTCTTCCTTCTCTCTTCTGACCAGAAGAGGTGAGAAAGTCCATCAACAATTGTGTGAGAGGCTTTGCAGACAGCTGGTGAACCAGGAGACTGCTCCCTTTGAGTAGGTACATTCGCCTTCACTTCTCCCGTTGCTCAAGTGCTCTTCTGAGAGAGGAAACTGGTGATACTTGCTGCACAGGTCAGGAAGAGGAAAACACTCCTTTTGCTTGCTGGCCCAGGTGGTGTGATGCTCAGATAGGCCAAGTGGAAATGGTGAGGTTGATAGAGTGCATGTGCTGGCTGTTCCTGTGACAAATAGTGAAGCCACCTGAGTCACTGTCTGATTGTCCCCACGCACATGGAGGCTGTGGTACGAGAGGCAGGTCTGCCTGTCACACCTGAAAGAGCTGTGCAGCTCAAGCACGGCTAGGGAGAGATCTTAAGTCAAGAAGCAGCTGTTCAGTCACTTGGTGTAAGCTTGTGGGTAACTGAGGGAATTCTCCTGGCTTCTTTTGACTAAGCCCCTCCTTCTCAAAGGACCTCCTGTCAAGGTTTGAAAGCACTGGGACAGAAAATCTAGCGCTGTGCTGTGAGAAGGTGAAAGGCCTCAATCACTTTGTATAAAACCCATCACTGGATCTCACCTTTTACCAGGATTTTTCTGGTATGACTGTAAGTTCTTCTCTTTCTCTGTCAATTTGAGGGACCTGTGTGGGAATGAGTGTGCTCCTCTGGCGCAAATACTCAAGTTGCCTTTGACCTCTGGGTACCAGTCCACCTGCCGTGCTGATTTTGGGTTATCTGGCCTGCAGCTGCCCTTGCTGAACAGCTGCCAAACCTTTACTGGTCAGTCTGGCCCAGCATGCCAGGAGGATTTGTTACCAGGACAGCTACTGCTTTTATCCCTGCCCACAGCCTCTGGTGCTGCAATGACTACTTGCCTTTCCCAGAGAGGCTCTGCGAGGGTCACACTGTGCCTCAGGAGGAGCTGTGCTGAGCTGTCTCTCCTGGTGTGACTGCCCAAGGCGTTCCTGTCACCTCTGGCAGTTGCTGTATGGCTGTCAGACCCTCTCCCTCCTTCCTCGGAAGGGTAGAGCTGCTGCCAGCATCAGCTGATGCTGGTATAGCCTCCTGGATCCAAGAGGCTGGACTGTTGTTGCTGGCTTATTAGATATTGCCCTGGGAAGGCACCATCAAACACTGGTCTTGCCACCTGAGCACAACCAGAGCGTCACTGACCAGCAGTTTGCAGGCACTGGGAAAAATGTGCCTGCCTGCTGCTGGATGTGTCTGCAAGTGCCCAGGCATTCCGGGGGGAGAGCAGGTTCCCAGGGGGTGGCCCTGCATGCAGGTTACAATGCAAGAAGGTGGCTGTGGCAGGATCTGACAGCCCTAGGACCTGGCAGCTCTGGGGGTGGCATTGGTCTTTGGGTGCTTAAAGGCCGCTGAATAATCAGAGCGAGCGAGCAAATGAGGATCTGTGCTGTGTGTGCAAAAGAGGAGAGTTCAGACACAAAGGGGCTGAATGACGAGGCATCTGCGCTGTGCTTAGGCTTCGGGGGCGCCGGCGTTGCTGAAGATGGAGGTGTCTGAGTTAAGCAGCGGGGAGAGAGAACAAAGACAAAGCCCTCCTAAGAGGAAGGCAGGGACAGGGACAGGCAGCACCCGTTCAGGGACGGGGCGGGCAGGCGCGGGGGGCTGTGTGGGTGACGCGGGTGCGCCGGTCGCGGGCTGTGCCCGCGCTGCGCTGCTGCCACGCGGCCGCGGAGTGGAGCCCGCGCTCCGCGCCACGCTGCGCGCCCTGCGGAGGGATGCTCCGCCGCACGAGCCACGGCGCTGCAGCGTCCTCGGGCTGTCGGCGACGTCCAAAACGTTAACTGGGAGCTGAGGCATGGAAATCCTCTCCCTGGCACAGAGCCTCCAGGCCCGCGTGGACCCCAGCCCGGTTTCAGTCTCAGCTGTGGAACCCAGATGCTAGACCTGGGCTGGGCTTGCCTCTTCTAGATCGTGCATAATAGGGGTGCTGGGCACGTCCCTAAGAACAAGTACCTACACCTGAACGTTGGATGCTGGCTGCTGTGCAATTACAAGCAGATGATGCCAGTCACAACTTCACTGTGCTGTACGCATTTTCCTGTGCCAACAGAACCCTGCTGAGGTCTGTGTGTGCTCCAGCCACACTGTGGGGAAGAGACTTTGTGTGTGTGAGCTCATCCTGGCTACTCATATTCGCCTTGGAGGTTTTTATCCCCACTGCCATAAAACAAGCAAAAAGTTCTCCCCTGTTTAATCTGCTTCTGTAGCAGCTACATCAAGCCCAGGCCTATTTCCCATGGCTCCATATTGCTTTGTTTCTTTGCACCACTGTGCTTTTCTCTTTCCCAGCACTAGAAATTACACTGGGGTGTACTTCAGGCTTGAAAGAAGCTTTCAGGACCTCCCTGTACTCACAGCTGAAGAGCCCCAGCAGCCCCTGGACACATCGAGCTCATCTGTGGTGTCTGCCCGTGCAGAGGAAGGACAGATGGCCTGTGATCCCTTCCAGTTCTTAGTCCCCTATTCACCACCAGCAGCGTTGGGATGGGGACCTGCCCCTCTTCCCCTGCCCCAGCCCCAAGCCAGTGAACCACCTGCCTTTTTCTTCATGCCCTTCCACTCGCAGGAGAAAGGTCCCTTCCAAGCGCTACCATTCTGTGCTTCTGTGACCGACCTGTGCCCCGTCTCCCTTTCTGCGGTGAAAGGTGCTGCGGGGCTGGTGCGGGATGGGGAGGCTGCAATGTGCACGCCGGACCCAGGAGGGCAGCAGAGCACCGCGGGTGAGGAGAGCTGCCCGCCGGCTGCCGACAAAAGGGACCCCGGCTCGGGGCTCTGCCACGCTGCGCAGGATGCTGGAGCTGCTGCCCCGGAGGCTCAGAAGATGCCGACGGCGAGGTCAGGCACACTGCCTGCTTCTGGAAGGACCCTTCTCCATCCTCTCTTAGGTCAGGGTGGTGGCCCAGACCTTGATGCCAAGGGGATGGAGCTGGCAAACCAGCATCACCCTGGTGTGCCCGTGCCCTGGTGCTTGCTGGATCTGTGTCTGCCTTGTGCTCGGCCATCAGCCTCCTCCCAGAGCTGGTCTGTCCTGGGGGAAAAAACATTGGAGGGGATCTCTTTTGGTGGTTTTCTCTGCATCTGCTTGCCAGGGCTCTGTCCACAGCTCTCACAACAAGCATCAAGTGTGTTTGTCAGTGCTCAGAGAAGCGTGAATGCCCTTTTCAGTGCACCTAAGGTGGAGAGCTTCGTGCCTCTGTCCAAGTGCTGTGGTTGATCACCAAGTTTGCAGCTTCTTCCTTTCCCAGGAGAGGCAAAGCCCCTCAGGGAGAAACAAGAGAGAGTCAGGGATCTGCTGAACTCCTCAGTGGTGCCACACAGCTCTGCTTCCCCAGAACCCCCAAGGCCTGGGTATGTTGGAAGCTAAGGCGAGCTCTGCCCTGACTTGCAAACACAAACCCCCACTTAATGCCAGGCAGGGCGGCATAGAGCCGGTCCTGTTCCCACGGCAGAGGGGCCTGGGCCCAGAGGGTGCTCCCTGGAACCCTCAGGGGAGGAGGGAGAGCTGCCATTTCTTCATGGGCAGGATGTAGGAGGAAGGTGTGCTGTAACACAGTGCAATGTGTGGAGGAGGAGGAGGCCTTTGCTTCCACAAAGCAGGGTATGGCGGCTGTGGTGCGTGACTCGGAGACCCCGATAGCACAGCCAGCCTCTGCCACCCACAGCTCGGCTCTCCAGGCGCTGCTCCCAGCCTGTCTCTGCAGCCCCCTCCCTTCCTCTCTTTTCCAATCCTCTTGTACCGTTTTCTTGGCAAGGGTGCTGGCTTTCAGCCCCCACACCTCATGTGCCCTATTGATAGCTGGTAATTTATGTAAATCTCCTAATATATGGATTCTGGGATCAGGACAGAGGGTTTGTGTGTGAGATGAGATTAATATGTTTGCAGATTCTCTCTGCAAAGAGAGGGAGAGAGGCATGCAGGGCCGGGACGTTTTCTCTAGGTCTCTATTAGCACCTCTGCATGTACCAGCTGTGCCTGGTTCCTGCTGTGCAGGCTCTCCCTGCTTTGGCCACCCTGGTTGCCCACAGCTAGCCTTGCTGGCCAGCTGCCCCAGAGTGAGCATGTTTCTGGGAGGCTGCAAAGCACCCAGTAGTGGTTCCCATTTCTGTCTGCTTCCCCAAGGTATCAGTGTCCCCAGAAGGTGTCTAGGCTGAGCTGTGACAGAGGTGGCTCCTGATACGGTGTCCTGTGGCCCCTGAAAGGGCCAGAAAAGTGCAGCTCATCTTCATTCTCCTTGTGACAGCTCAGGGCAGCAGAAGCTGCTTGTGGGCAATGGGCCTTTTGGTGCAGCTGGGACCCAGACTCTCCTGTTTGAGGTTGAAAACAAGGATGGGGAGGTGTAAGGAGCAGGGCATGGGCTGGAGGGACCGGGGTGCCAGTGGGGTGGCAGGGACTTGGGGCCCTGGGCAGGGATCAGATGCTGAGCCCAGCGCCTGCCTTGGTGCCTGCTCACAGAGCTGACCTGACAGGCTGAATCTGAAGGATTGGCAGGGGGATGCCACGTGCTCCTGTCCTGTCTCTCCTGGGTTGAGAGGTGCTACACCTGCCCCCAGCGCTGTCCCGTGGCCGCACACCTCGGCCCCGCATGCCTCCCAGCCTGGCCCCGTGCTCGGCATGGGGCCGTGTGGGGGGTTCGGGGGGGCAGAGCCCACCGAGGTGTGCTGGGGAGCAGGCAGTGGGCGAGGGAGCAGGCCTCTGATTCAGGCGTTTCTGAGGAGTTCCCATTCCACACCTGACATCTAGAAACCAGGAATCCTGCTGATGGATAGGATTTGATGTGGCGGAGTATATTTCACACGGTGCCATTTATTCTGGTGCTGCCTCGTGAAATGTCAGCCATCCAGGAGCTTTCCTGATCGCTCTTTGAAGTACTGGTTTCTGATAAACTCGGGAGAAGGATGCCTATTCCCCCACCAGGTCAGGGTCCAGGACTGGCAACAACTTTTCTCCTCTCTGTGCAGGGTCCCTCGGTAGAACCTGCCAGCTCAACTCCTCATACTGAGAGTCGCAGCGGGGGTTCTGCTGCCCCCCTTCTCCTGGCACATCCCTGCTCTTTTTTGGAGCGGTACAAACCCCTTTCTTCCACCCAGCCTCTCTTTAGCAGCATCCCTTCTCATGCTCCCTCTCCTTGCCTGCGTCTGGATTTACTCCCAACACTCTCTTTAGCCTTTGGAGGAATATTTTAAACTCCTCTGGGGTTGCTGCTGTTGACAATGGAAATCTATTGTGTTTTATGTGCCTGGAAAATGAATTTCCATGTCAGAAGAGGAGAGCAATTACCACAAGCAAGAGAGATCAAATTGGGTCTTTAAAAAGAAAATAAAGTTCAGATCTTATCTGATTAATGAGATTTCTTCCAAACCTTAACAAATCTTAATTACAGTGACTCTGCTGGAAGGGATGAGGTAAAGCTAGGATTGGGGGCTATCTAAACAGAACCGCTCTCTTCTGAGCTAGAGCACATCCCTGCATGAAAGCAGCAGGGACGGCCATTGAGTGCAGAAAGCTGCTCAGCTGGAAATCAGCAGGGCAGGATTCTCCATGGAGCCTGAGCAGCTCCTTCCCCAAAGGCTTATGGAGCCGGGGAGAGCCTGGCCGGCAGCGAGCCTGCCGCCTCGCTCTGTCCCAGACCCTGGCATCGCTTTTGCTCCAGATCCCTCCCTGCTGCTACAGAATTTTCACCTTTTGTTTTCTGTTCTTGTAATATTTTTGTGTGTGATCAAGGGTTTTTATTCTCTCCCAGTTTTTTTTTTTTCAGCAAAAACTGTTGTGTTTGAGGTGAGCTCAGGGACATGAAGCTGTTCATTCAGCTTCAGCTCACAAAACATATCCCGAGTATTTTGTTGACTTGCCTGTGGAACACGGGCCAGAGATTGTCCTGCTGTTACTGCTTTATTGAATACAGTAACTTTCTTCCCAAAAGAACATGAGCCTTGAGCCGAAGATGCTGAGAAAGGGAGGATTCATCGCTTCCCGTAACAGCCCGCTCCGATGGCTAATCGCCCCCACTTCCTCGGACAAAGTAAAACAACATAAGAAAGGTCCAGGACTTTCTTTTTAATTGGGACTTGTCTGACTTCAGCATTTATCCATTGGCTCTCGTTATGGCTTTCTCTGGCAGATTAAAGAGCTTTTTAGTACCTGGCGTTTCTTCCCTGGGAAGAAATTTATATGCAGGAAGCAAGACACCTCCTGATCTTTTTAATAAACTAAACAGATGGCTCCCTTCCCGTCCTCGGTGTAGTGATGCTTCTCCCCCAGTTTTGGGTAACGTTTGAGGCTCTTCAGTCGCGTCGCCAGAAAACAAGCTGAGGTGGAAAGAGAAGGAGACAGAAATAAGTCCAAATCCCTGGAAAAATCAGACAGCCAAAAACCCTCCCTCCCCTTTGTCTGTATGAATACATTGTTTCCTCTCCCATTCTCTTTGGGAAACAAATTTGGGGAAACACCACTTGTCTGAAAGAGGCTTTTCCCAGGCTCCGTATCATTTCAGATTAATTATTAACAGCTATTACCAGAGAAGGAGCCAGCTGTCGACGTTTGAGTGAGGGGCAGAAACGGCAGCGGAGCCGCGTATTTGTGCAGAGGTAGGGTTTGAGGGTGCCGCTGGCAGTGCAGGACGGGCTGCGGCACGCTGGAGCTCACCGCCCGTGCTGCCGCACAGCCACCAGGGAAGGTGGCAAACGAGCCCCGGGGACAGCCGGTCCTCGGCCGGCTCTGGCAGCCAGGCAGCCTGAGGAGCTGCAGTGTGCAAGAGGGAGAGCCAGTCACGGCAGGATCTGAAGAGGAGGCAGATAAAGCAGGTATTAGTGATGCACACGCGTCCCCTAAAAACTTTTTTCTCCTGCCGTTGGGCTCCCAGATCTGTCCCCAGCGTTTCCAGCTCAAGCTGACAGCCACAAATCTTGCTTGTGTCCCCACTTGATTCATCCAAAATCCTACTTTCTCTTCTCAGTCCTGAAAAGTTTCAAAATGTGTGAGTAATGGAAATGATTTTTGCCTCATTTCCACCGTCTGATACGATTCTGGTCTGCCTGTCTTGTTTGCCTGATTTATGAAGCTTTGGGTATTTTAAGCATTGCCTCTGTTTTTTTCCCAAGGAGGGAGTTTTTTTATCGTGACAAGTGTTGTTATTTTACTGCCAGCTTTCTGCTCAAGGCCCTCGCTTGCTGAAGCCCTTCTGCAGTTGTTCCACTTTAGGCATGTGCTTAAAGCTTCTCAGAAGAAACGGTCTGGGGCACGGAATGAAAATCGAGTGTTTTCCCGCATCAAGAGTTGCATCTTGAGCAAACAGCCTGCCTTGCCCAGCTCTGAGTTGTCATTACATTTACAGCCTTTAGTTTCTTTTGGGACCCTGGGAGAGGAACTACCACAGGTACCTTCAAAGAGAACTGTCCACCTCCTTCCTTCCTTTGCCACAGAAGCTGCTTTTTGCATTTTTAACAAAAGACACGTCTTCCTTACCAATAAAAAAAAAAATCAAAGAGCAAGCCCTGGAACCATCGAGGGTACAAGAATAACATAGCTGGGATTCCTGCGCCGCTTTCTGCTTTGAGAGGGTGCATGTGTCACATTTTCAAGCCATTCTCTGCATTGTCCGTGGTTAGAAAGTTACTTTTTAATTGAAAGTTGAATTCCTCATCCTAACACGTGCCCTTTTGCTTCCCATTCCTCCTCCTTGCCCAGATCCTGCACACTGTTTCAGCTGCCAGGATCTCCTTTCTGCCCGTGACGCAGCTCTCCCCAGGCAGTGCCACGGGGCCAGGAGCAGGCGAGCAGGCAGCGACGCTCACCAAGCCAACGTGAATCTGCAAGCACAGCCTGGCTTGACCGTGCCGACTCTTCAGAAATCGTGGGCTTGATCCCCTTTCACCTTTCACAGTTGCAAAACTGGCTTTAAAGTCACCATGTTAGGAGGGGAAAAAAAGAGCAACAGGAAGAAAGAAAGGGAAAAAATTAGCAAGTGGCTCCTTTTCTGGTGCCATTGTGCTGTGGAACAGCAGGCCGGCTTTCAAGCTTTCTGCTGCACATACAACAAACTGTTATTTCTTAAGAGAAAGGATTTAAAAAGTCTGCTCAGAGCTTTGCATATAATCCTGTGACTCCAGGACCCGAGGCTTTGAGTAATATCAAAATCGAAATAAATTCTCCCTGTGAGAATCACAAGAATCTGCCAAATTAGTTCACAGGGGTAAACAAACAGCCAAATATTAGTATTCCACACTAAGAGCTAAATCCTATAAGTGGGGCCAGGGTTGCACATGGATTATCCTTTTATAGTTCAGGCATGGATTTACCAAGGGGATTATAGGCCTTCCCCTTCCCACCCTCCCTTCCTCTCCAGCGCTGCCCAGTGCTGCTTACTCGCACCGTACCGCAGCCACAGCCGTCCCTGGGCAGCGCTGCCCCTCGCGCCTCTGCCCTCACTCCCCAGCAGGGAGCTCACACCATGCTCGGGGTGACAAAAGCAGCTGGGGGCAACGCGGGGGTGGTTGGCTCCAGGTCCTGGCCGGGTGCAGCATCCCTGGGGGATGGGGGATTAGTGCCCTGGCTCCCGAGCTCCTTTCTTCCCGCCACTGCTTTGCATTGCCCAGCGCGTTTCCTGAACGGGGATAACAACGATTCGAGCCGACACGCTGCTTCAGTTTTCCTTCCCGACTGGTCTGATATTGCAGTGCTGATGGCTTGTCACTCTTAATATCCTGCTCTCTGAGTCCCTCACAGCCTCGGAGGCTTTGATTGCGCCCAGGGCGCTTTGCGTGATGGGTGCTGCACTTTACAGCTCTGATGGGCTTATTCTCTCCCTGACTCTCTTGGCCCAGCGTGTGCAGGCGTGTACGGGTGCATATCTGCATGTGCACGCACAGTCACATGCACACACTGTTCCTGTTTGTTTGTAGCTGGATTTTTACTGCTCTTTTCAGGCAGAAGCAGTTCTGCAGCATCACTTGCTCACTCTGATCCTTCCATTTGTGTGTTTTATAGATTGTTACCGTTATATAAAAGTGCCCAGTGCTTTACAAGACACAAAGTACAGACAATCTCTGTCATGAGGAGTGCACAACCTAAACAAAACAGACAACG
This sequence comes from Urocolius indicus, assembly GCA_013401255.1. Classification (NCBI taxonomy): domain Eukaryota; kingdom Metazoa; phylum Chordata; class Aves; order Coliiformes; family Coliidae; genus Urocolius; species Urocolius indicus. The sequence continues at coordinate 211,071 of WBNH01006629.1, read as the reverse complement.
CAGACAGGGCTCCCTGAGAAGCACAGAGGAGTGAAGATTAGTCTTGTTTCATTTTAATAAATATATTGCTAACATTATTGGACAAGAAATAGACATGTTTTAGTCTTCTTCCCATTCCAGCCTCCCTCTTAATAACGCTTCCCTCTCATGCACGCAGGAGAGCTATGATGCAATATGAAAGAGAGCCCGATTCTCCACCTTGAATCCCATGTTTGCTCCCAAGCACTCACGTGCTTTGACGTTGCTCTGGATTGGCGCCTTAGATCATGCAGCCTATTGACAGCTGCCCTTTTGCTTACAAATGAAACTGTCCCTAAATCAATACGAAATCCCCCTTATTCTCTGTACTTGTTTAATGCCACAGCTGTGGGCTGCCCTAAGATTTGTGGACAAGCTGATGCCTACAGAGGAAGCTGTAAGAAAAAGAACACCTTCCCTAGCAAAGGGAGTTTGTGCTTACAGAGAAATCACCTGCTGGGGCTTTGCTGGATGGCTCCAGAAACCTGAGGAGTGGATTGCCAAGCAGGGGCTGTTCTCTGGCTACTTCTGCCTGATGCAGAGGCCCATCGTTTCAAATGCACGTTGACAGCTTGACCACAGCTTCCAGAGAGGCAGGTTTGGAGAGGATCTGCATTTGGGTAAGAAACACTTCTCAAACATGACTCCTTCCTGGGTTTTTTTTTTCCCCCTTTTTTAAACAAAAGGTAATTTCTTGCCTCCTTCCTCCCTACCCATACTTACCTCCCATCCCAATGGTTTTATGGATTTGGGTGTTCTAAGGGCAACAGAATTTCATAAAGAGGAAACCATAGATATGTGGTTGGGTACAAAGGCCGTGAAGTAGGGGCTAGTGCCCACACAAATGCAGTGCAGGTGCCCTGGAGTGGAAGAATTGTCTGGCTGCAGGGGGCTCACCTGGCACTGGGCTGACAGGTTTAATGGCATTTTCTTTCTGTGTGACCCACGTCCAAGTCACAGGATGAGTCCTATGGCTCAGATTCCTAGTTGGAAAATAGAGGTGCCTTGTGAAGTTACAGAAGTTCATGCATGCAGAAGAAAAGCAACTAGCAGTTGAGATGCTTTGCACGTGATTCTCATCTCGTCACACTTAATTGCTCAGAGTTCACTGCCTTCATCTTCCTGGATGCAGTGTGTGGATGGACCTGTCTCCTGGGCATCAGTCACAGAGGTTTGGAAGCGAGGACTGGCTGGTGAAGGTACTATGGGTGCCCCCACAGGTGGGGGCATGCTCCAGGAAGGTACACTGGAAAATGCAGAGATGAAGCTGGGATGTTCCCATGTGATCTCTCCTTCCTTTTTTCCTGGAGGTAGCATAGCTTTCCCTGGAAAGAGGTGAGTGCAGCAGTGCCAGAGGTGTCAGCCAGAGCAGGAGATGGGAAGGGAGAGCCCATCAGTTCACATAGCCAGGTGTCATCGAGGCCAGCCCCAAACCCTGTTTCACATGGCTTGTGATGCCCAGCCAAGGCCTCAATGTTGTCCCCATGCCCCAGCCCTGCAGAGACACTAGCTTGCCTGTGCCTTGCTCAGCCGCTTGTCTCAGCACAGGCTGGGAATGGGCTGTTTCTGCTGATGGTCTTCCCCATGGAGTGGGATAACGAGTGGGATTCCCTTCCAAGACAAGATTTGGGTTTTCTCTTATGACTCTACCTGATCATGACACAAGGAGAGGCATTAGTTCTGGCCATAGATGTGGCAGGGACTTGCAGGGTCACCTTGGACCCATCACTTACTCCTCTGTGCCTTCTGCTCCTTCCCTTTTGTGACTTGCATTTGGGGGCAGGCAGGTTGTCTCCTTCAACTGTCCGCAGTGCCTGGTTGCTTCTGAAGCAGCCAGCAGCACATGTGCAGCAGGAGGTCCCATCCCTGCTCCTCCAGCCACATTGCTGGCATGCCATGGCCATGATTCAGACCCTTCTGGTGACCCGGATTTGCCTCTGCAGCCCAGTTGTGGGTCCTGCACCAGAGCAGACACTTTAGCAGGAGGTTTTGGCCACTGCCCCAGCAAATTGGATCTCAGGCAGTTGGTCTGATGCTGAAATTGGGACCTTCTTCCCAGAGAGTGTCTAAGCTGTCCTGGCTAACCCGGCCGCCCCTTGTTTTCGTCCAGGTACGGTTTCATTGCCAGTGCATTCTTCTTCTGAAACCGATACATCAGTTTTAATTAGTTAGGTTTTCTCTTTCTATCTAAAGGAGCTTCCTGCCTTCAAAGACCAACTTTCAAACATTAACTCTTCTAAATGTTTCCCCCCACATGTGAACCCGTCCCCATCCTGCCTTGTAAATTATGTTCAGTCCTTTACTTTTAGCAGGCAGGTACTTAGTGTGATAAATTCAGGTTAGTGTCTCCTTAAGTGTACGTGTGTGTATCTCTGTGTGTGTGTGTAAAGGAACAAAATACAGTTGTATAGAGCCATAAATTACTGCTCCAGCATCATAAATTGCCAAGGGAAAGCTACACTTTTGGACTTTTCTTTCAACTAAATGAGATAATTAATGTAAGAGTAGGAAAAAACGGGTGAGACCTTCCGTCTCCCTGGAGCCCTTTGTCTTGATGCTGGGCTATGAAAGTTCAAGGTTGCAGTGGGATGGAGATGTCAGTCCTGGAGCGAGGGGCATCGGCAGAGGAGCCAGAGATCTGGGAGGGTGGGGGTCATGGGGATGAGTGAGTGTTCTCATTTTGCCAGGGCTGTGGGAGGGACTCCAACATGGGCTGTGACCCTGTTTAATAAAATGCCTTGGAAAGCAAGGGGCCAGGAGGGGGGGCGAGAGGCAGACGCAGCGGCTGGGGCTGGCAGGAGACTGTCATGAGATGAAAGTGGCCCTTGGTCCATTCCTTTCCTCCCTCTCTGCTGTCAGCACTTTTTAATGTCAAACAGTGTGACTGGTCGGTGGGGCTGGTTTCTGTCTCCACATATGGGGTTTCTTCCACTTTCCCCAGAACTGCAGCCAGAGGAGTCCTGTGCCTGGGAGCGACTGGAGCACGGTGCGGGTGGCCCTGCACTCACCCTCTGCACTCATCCTCTGCATCAGAAGGCCCTGCACTCACCCTCTGTATCTCACACTTTGCACAGGGTGGCCTTCCACTCACCCTCTGCATCAGGACCTCCAGATGAACTTTTTTTCATGTCTTTCTCTGAGGCAAAAGCTTGTCAGAGAATGTCTCCTTCCCGCTCTGCCATCCTCAGGCCCCAGACCACCCTGGGCTGAAAGCTGGCCTCACAGAAGCCACCACTGAGACCAGTCACTCTTGAACATGGTCCACATGATAATCCAGTCCCTGCATATTGGATTGAAGTTGGGGGACTTGGGTGTGCTCGTGGCCCTGCCACCAGCCTGCAGGGACACACCACACTGTCCATGCCTCAGTTTCCCCACCTGTACAATGAGCACAATCATGTTTAATTCATTGGTGATGAATGTTGAGATGTATGAAAAATGCAAGGTAAGAAACTGCAGCTTTTATCAGTTGTGGTAATCTGCAGGTGAGCGGGTACCACACAGCTCCAAAATGCCCCCTGGCAAGATGGCTGGCCATGCTGGGCTGGCTCGGTCAGCCCTAGTCCCTCTCCGTCCTCTCATCTTGGTCTGGAGGGCACAGCACCAGACTACCACAGCAGTGTTGAAAATGCAAATGTTTCCTGTGCTGGAGGATGCCACAGGTAGGCATCGACACGGTGCCAGAAACAGTGACAGTGGCTGCACGTGTTTGCGGTGTTTGGGATCGGTTGGCTGAGCCTGGAAACTGGCAGGTGGTACACTGACACTTCTATTTTCCACTGATGAAACTGAAACCGTCACCTTTTTGTAAGTTTAAGCTCAGTAATCCAGCCTAGGCAATTGCACTGCCTGTCATTTGTCCCCTTCCTCACCACAGTGTTTAACCTACTTGTCAATGTCAGCTGTACCTGACACAAGGGAAGAGCCCACAAACCATTCCGCGCCTGCAAGATGTGTCAAAATTAATGATGGAGTAAAGAAGAGAGATCCACGTTAGTGCCAACAACAGACTCCTCTGCTTTCCTTCTCTGCTGCCCAGCCAACACCTCCATGCCCAGTGGCCAAATGGAACACGAAGCCAGTGACAGCACGTGAGCTGAGGGTCCTTCTGGGGCAAGGGAAGGCACTGGAGGAGAGGTTGGTCACTGCAGTTACAGCGGTGGTGACAGAGAGGGCAAAGGAATCAGGACACAAAGGCATTACAAATCAGGTTTCACCTGCACCTCCTCTCTGGCCTGGCCATGGGGGTTGCTTGAGTGAGATGGCGTGAAGCTGTGAATCATTTTCTACCTGAAAAGGTGCAGCTGGGAGGAGGAGGGAGGAAAAAAGTCTGAGCTGTGCAGCCTGCCTAGGGCAGCCTGAACACACCACAGGTGATTTGGGGTGGTGGGAGGCCCAGGTGTGTGCCTGGCTGGGGGCACTGGCTGTGTGTTGCTGTGCTGCTGAGGGGATGGGTGATGCCAGACCTTTCCTGGGGTGCTGTGTGAGGGGATGGGCAATGGCCAGACCTTTCCCGGGGTGCCGTGTGTAGGATGGGGGATGCCAGACCTTTCCCAGGGTGCTGTGTGTGGGATGGGGACCCAAGCTGCCTCTGCAGCCCCTGGGCACATACTGTGCTGCTTCCCAGTGGTGTGTGTTTTGTGAGGCGCTTTGGCTGTTTTAAGCACCGTTCGAATACATTGGGCACAGCTCATTGAATCCTCTAACCACCCAGCTCCCCTCCCCCGTGTTCCCCGCAGCCTGAGCCGCTTCTCTCCAGCCACGGCCCCGGCTCTCCTGCCGGCCCCGGGCCTCCTCGCTGCCCCGTTTCACGGTGAGACTTCTGAAACGAAGATTTTGCGGCTGGCAAAAGGTGCCTTGCTGGTGAAGATTTTCCGGAATCCAGCAGTTCTCAGGCCCTACCCCTGCACCGAGAGCTGGTTAATGGGCCGTTAACCGGAGGAAGGGGAGCTCTCCGGTGGCTGCAAGCAACAATAACAACAAAACAACCCAAAAACAACAAAGCATACCCATGGAAAATGTGCGAAACGAGGAGCTGCAGGGAGAGGAAACTTTAAAAAGAGCAAATCCAGAGAGATGTCTTTGTAAAACCTTTGCTCCGTAAGAGCCTTCTGTGGTGCTGAGGGGTTTAGAAGGGACTCTCACGGCCCCAACAGCTCTTGTCTCCTCTGCCTTCTCCAGCCCTGTCCCAAAATGCCTGCTTCCTGGCTAGGAGGCAGCTGAGGACAGTGAGGAACCTGTGCCCAGGGCAGCAGCCCAGCGCTGGGAAAGGTAAGAGGGTTTGTAGGAAGGTGAGAGAGGGAGTGGATACAGCCTCAGGAGTGTGGGCAGGCAGGGAGAGGGTCCTCTCTGGGGAATGCAGGGGCATGCTGGGGCTTGGAGAGTGAGAAGGTAGGGAGAAGGGGTCCTGAGTGCAGCTATGGAGGGAGCCAATGAAGTGCAGGGGCTTGAAAATGAAGCAATGCGGGAGCAGGTTGGGTACTCGCAGTTGCCACGAGGTCCCTGAGCTAGCTAATGTCGGTGCCTTGTGAGTCTCTAATGGCCTACCCATTTGTTGAGCTGTGCACACAAAGCAGCAAAGCTCTTTGGGCAGAGAAGATGCACCACTTGGCAATGAGGGCTGTGCTGCAGTGTTGAGGACAGGCTCTTGCACAGTGGGACTGGGGAACCCACAGCGCCTGCGACCTCCCAGCGCTGCTCAACACAGACAATGCAAATCGTTCTTTCCAGAACTGCACCAACAGTTTTGCTGTTCTCATTGCAAATTTGCTTGCTTTGCTCTCCAGCTAAAACACTTTGCACCTGGAAGCATGCACTCGAATGCCATTCTGGTGGCGCTTGCTGGTTGGAAATCAGTATTCATTTACTTGTGCGTGTAATACAGAAACGTATTTATAAGTTTCAGATCAGTTGCAAACACATGCAAATTCTGTACATAAATTCCCACTCATTTATGTAATCTGTTCAGTAATATCATTAAAGAGAGCACATCTACTGCCTGACTAGAGCTACATTTGCAATGCGCTGAGATCAGCTGTGACTGTTTACTCACCACACTCCCTTGCCTGTGCATCTCCTGGCAGAGGGTGCTGCTTTGGCTCCAGCTATCTTCTGCTCTCCTCCTGCCATGTACCATTATTTGTCTCAGGGGCTTTTTTTTTTTCGCCCCTCGTGTCTTTTGAGCACAAGGAGGTTTGGTTGAGGATTTGGGGAAAATCGTCTGTGGTTTGTGGCATAGGGAGGGGTGCTGTTTCTTTTGGACTGAACTCCTGCTGCAGAGTGTTTGCAAATGCACTGGGCTTGATCATACGGTTGTCTCCTCTTGCGTGCGTCCCTCCAGACACAGACCGTAAGAAGAGTAGGAATTATTTACAATTCTGCAAAAAAGAAACATGGTCGAGCACGGCATCGTTAAAATACACTTTTAACAAGACGTGGTGTGCATATTTCTCAGGGCTGGCGTTTGAGAACTGCCCACTAAATTACTGCTCAGGGAAGTAACTCCGTGTGGAAGGAAAAAAACGTCCATTTAAACATACTGTATGTCAGTGCTGAGAAAATCATTAACGTAGATATGCTGTAGAGGAGAGAATTCAACAGCTCAAGTCTATCAATAAAGATATACCACATATTTATGATGCTGGAATTAAAGAGACCTGATAGAAAAAGACCACACTCATTTTGTTAAAAAAATATGGTCCTGCCAGAGCTGTTTCCTTCTGAGGATAAATGAAACTCAGCTGCAGCAACGTCACTGGTTTTGAACAGGCATTGTGAAGCTCAATGCTTTACCATTGGTAACTATTTAGTACTTCCAGCAGATGTGAATTGGTCCAAGCCCTGACTCCTTGGTAGGACATGTTGACTATTGAAAACACTTGGAAAGCAAACCTGAAGAAAGGCACCCATTTGTATAGGCACAACAACATATTCCTCGACGCTGCCACTTTGCACACCAAAAAAAAAGCCTGAAGCAGGCTTTTGGTGCAATGATAGGCTGGCATCAGAAGTTGTACAATGAGGCACACAGGAATGAGGGTTCTCCCTTATATGTCCAGAGGGTGGGAGAGAGTCTGTACCCTGTTGCGTTGTTGGGTAGGTGACGTGCAGTCGCAGCAGCTGACAGGGTTTTACCCCAAGGTACAACTAAGACTTAAGGATTCTCCTTTGGCATTTTGACTTCCTGTTGCATGGGGTTCTGCACTGCCTGGACGTGAATTGTGAATTAAACAAAGACAAGGGGGAACAAATAAAACTCGGGACAAAGTGCATGCTGGTGGTGGCTGGTTGCAAAAAAATGGGACCAACAGGTTCAGCCAGCCCATAATATGTCCAGATACGCCAGCATGTGTGGATGGTGAGATAATTTGGGTGATTACTTAGCCCAAGGAAAGGTACCAACCCACCGTGCTTACAGAAGGCTGGAGCCCTCTCTGCTTGCTATGGGAGCTTCAAGACTGAGTTGATGACAGTGTCTCTCCATAGGCCATGTTGGTGTTCAGACAACTGTCTGGCACATACTCTTTGTTGTGCAGTGGGTACGTGAGATCTTTGCTGTGGACATGCTTGCTCGGTTTGTCTGAACTGAGGACATGAGTCGTCCTGCAGGCTGCCGCTGGTTTTGAGGAGGTACGGGCGGCTCCTTGACTCGGAGGTCTCGGGCGAAGGGAGCAGATCCCCCTGGCAAGCGTTTGGTGCAGGAACACAGCCGCTCCCTGGGCAGGTTTGACCCGCTGCTGTGTGCCTTTGGCCTGGAGCCGCCCCAGGCTGCAGCACAGCTGGGGGCTGTGGGTCCATCTTTGTCTGTGCACAGGCGGCGGCCAGGCCCTGGCTCACGGAGAGAAGAGGCTGCTGTCGGCTACACCCTGCGCACACGCGCTTGATAGCGGGCAATCTGATGGTGTGTGGTTGCCGTGGCGTGTGACTGAATGCCTGCACACAGGGGGCTGGGTGTTAATTACAGGCTTGAGAGGTGTGTCTGTGTGCGGGGCCGTGGTCCTGGGGCGGACCCCGTGCCCGCCGTGTGCTCCTCACGCTGGCGTGGCCATGGCGTGGGGCGCGGAGCCGCGGCCTGGCCTCGGTGTGTTCGCAGGACAGCTCTGTGTGGAGCCGTGCTCGGGGGGTTTGATGGACCCTGCCCGTGCCTTCCCCAGCACAGCTCTGACACCGCAGCCACCCGCTGAACCCCGGTGGTAACAAACAGCCCCATTAATGCAGTGTCACAGATTTCATTAGGGCGTCAGTCCCAACCAGCACGGCCATAAATCAGGGAGATGGTACGAGGGCTCGTGGGCCCCAGTTTCAAGGGCCACATAGCCAGAGACTCATAACGCTCAAGAGGAAATGATCATGAATATTATTTAAAAAAATCAGAAATGTATATTAGAAAATCTCTGAGCTTATCAGATGGAGTGAGGTTGGGTAATAGCTGTTATTTATACTGCTTGTGCAGAGTGATAAAGTGCTGCTTTATGACCTGTGGTTTATCACTTAGAATAAGAGTCATGTGACTCCATTAAGGTTCCTTCTGTAGAAATGAAAAAGGGCAAATTAATGTAGTTTTTTTTTATTGTTAAATATTTGCACTCTCCTAAACCCAGTTTTTATTTTCTCTACTTAAGAAGTAGCATATAAGCACAAATAAGTTTAAGTTTTGATTGATGCAGAGGTGGGCTGAAAACTCCCTTTATGTCAAAGGCTCCCTGGAGTGAGCCAGCCTCCCACCCACTAATGTCTATCAGCGGGGCCGGGTTCAGAGAGGAGGGAAAGGCAACACAGGCAGCACGGCTACACCCGAAAAGCTGCTCCCCTCGGCCTTTCTGACCCCTTCTCTGCAGGAGAAACATTCTGTACCCCTCCTGCTGCCTCTGGGGAGGGAGAGGGGAAGCTGTGGAGACCCAGAGTGGAAGCAGCCCTGGGTGGCCTGAGCAATGAGGAGGAGAGCGAGCTGTTGGCTGAGATGAGGTGCTTTGCCTGAGCAGAGAGGTTGGAATCCTCAATGGTGGCTTGAAGTGAGTGCTAGGAACGGTTCCTACAAACATGGGCCCTGCCATGGCACTGAGCTCCTTGGAGAGACAGGAACAATCTGCCAGGACAAGGCAGTCGCTGGAACCTGAATGGCAGAGGAAAGGCACAGCAGTGTTATGGGATAAGGAAATCACAGCAGTGTTATGGGAGAGGGAAATCACAGCAGTGTTATTTGAGAGGCTGCTCCACTGCTGTGGGCTTACGCTCTGCGAGCTGCAGGCAGGAGGGCAGTGGGCACACACGGAGCTGCTGGGCACTGACCAGGTGCCCTGAGGCACAGAAAAGCACAAGATGATGGGCTAACTCCAAGGAGCTGCTGGGCTGCCAGGGGAGTCGCATCTAGACTTTCCTTAAGGCTCCTGGTTTAGTCTGAGATGCTCACAGGTGGGGTCTGAGGAGAGAGGCAAGACTGAGCTGCTCAGGAACAAAGTGAGACAGCAGAAGATGTGGCCAAGGGCTTTGCTGAGCGACAGTGCCGAACACACTCCCTGAGCATGTCTGGTGACTGCTGTGTCACTGCTGTGTCACAGCTCTGCACCACGTGCACGGTGCTCCAGGGGAACCAAAGGGCCTTTTGGCTCCCCATGGGCCTCCTGTAGCAAGGTGTGAGTGTGGCTCAGCAGAGGAGTTGGGTTATTAACAGCACCTTCACAGCCCCAGCTTCACAAGATCAGAGCATGCTATGTGCCCAATTATGGCACTGCCCCCAGGGTTGCAGAAGCCTAATGCTTGGGATTCATCTGTATGTGACTCGGGCTTTTCTAGCCTGTAAAGCGGGGTTTGCTGTGTTCACCTCCATCAGCACATGTCTGGCAGGGATCATTTTAAACATAGCTGTGACAGCAAAAAAACTTCCTTGGTAAAATTTCCCCTCTCAAAACGTGTCTGTTTTCCTGTTCTGGACAACAGAATTCTTTTCGACTGCTTGGAATTGGAGAAAAGCTTCAGGAAGCTAAAAACCCCAAACAAAGCAGGTGGAAACTGTCAGCAAATATTTGCCATCTCTCTCCCCTTAGATTTTGAGAGCGAGTCTGAATACTTAGTGCTTGTTTTGAAACCTAGGTCTTTAAGAGCACTTGCCAGGGGTGCCACAGCTGACCGGAGTGCGGGAGGCGTGGGGAGCCCAGAGTCACAGCACACATAGAGTAGCCGCAGCTGCTCCTGGAGGCGCGTCCAAGTGGGGTTTTGATTTGGTGGCCTTCAAAAAACCTCTTCACCCCTCCTCTTCCTTGCCCATAACCTCTACACTCAGGGGTTCCCCCCAACAGCCCCTGCGCTTGGTCTGCCTTGGACTGACTTAAAACCTTAAGAGCAGAGTGTGTGAGAGTCACATGGAAGAGACCCTGGGAGCTGTCTAAACTGGCGTCCATCTAAAGTAAGGTCAACCCCAAAATCAGACAGGGTAAGAACCCACTCTCCAAGAGCAAAAGCAGCCTCAGTAGGCAGAAAGGTCTTCCAGGGCACACAAAAAATCCATGGCACAGCAGGCAGGAGACTGGGGGTCTGTGTTTTTTTCTGGCCAGCAGGTGCCAGCTCCGCGGAGGACTCTGCACCTTGTGGCCAGATGTGCCCCTAGAGCTGTTTGATCTGGTTTGCTGTATGTCCTGCCCAGTGGTGGGGGTGGCTTTCTTTCCAGGTGAGGATTTGAAGATGAGTGGTGGCTTTCAAATGACCTTGTCTGCAAGCAGCATTCAGCCTGATGTCTGGCTCTCTCAGCATATTGCATGCATGTTCCTCGTAGTCATTTCCCATCATGGCTATGTGCTAATTGTCTCTAGGGGAAGTGAGGAGAAGGCTTATTAATCTGTGCACTCAGGAAAGGTTGTAAATCACTGTGTGTTTCCAGCGATAAAATTGGCTAAATAAATTAAAACAAGCACTAATGACCCAAACAGAGCTCTGATGTAGTGGGAGTGGGCTGGGGCATAGAGCTGTGTTTGGGCAGAGGGCACACCTCAATCATACACTTTCTTTCTGATGATGGCACTCTTGGCTATTTCCAGCCACAGCCCCTCAGGCCAGGGAGCGTGCCCCAGTGTGTCACCAGTGTCTCACGCCGCTCCCTTCCCTCTGCCCCAGCCACAGACGCAGCTTTTTAGCTCAGTATTCCCTTTGCTCTTCAGCCCAGCAGAGCTGGGAGTTAATTCGTCCTTGTTCCCTGGCACTTCTCAGCAAACCCAGTGAACTTGTATGTAATGAAGATATGCTAAGCAGCATCAAAGCCAGCAGAGACGTGTACCCATTAGCAGCAGCACAGCTGTCCTTTCAGGTACTGGCGCAAAGAGTCCGTTCAGAAGGATTCCACGCGGTAAACACAGAGCCAGGTTTGCAAACTGCCTGTCTGGTGATGAACAGCCAGGGTGGAGAAGTCACCCCCATAGTCCTGTTCTCCAGCAACCTCTTTCCTCTGGGAGGCCTGCGAAATCCCTCACGGGCTATTCATCAAGTGCCACTGAAATGTCTGATCTAGCTCTCTAGAGAAGACGTTGGTGCCAGGCACTTCTGTGTTTTCTACGCAGCAAGTGTCCCTACACGAAACCTGCTGAGAATATCCTCCAACATTTTCTGGGATGATTAAATACTGCTCTGCTTTGCCTCACCACCCAGCTCCAGCCTCTTGATACTAAGCAGAAAGGACTCATTTTATAGTCAGCGGTTCAAGAGGTGCTTCTCAAACCAGCGTCAGTTTGCTTCTCCTTAGGATAGCTCACCTGCTTGTGGATGCAGCTTGCTGCCTTCCTTGGAGACCACATCTGTCAAAAGAGATCACAGGGAAAGGAATTTCCTTGGCATGATCTTCACAGAGGATGCACCGAGTCAGTGTATCCCTCGGTCCCTGTAAGCTTGCCATCTTTCTGCTTTTTCACACAAGCTGTGGCTCTGTGGCTTTTCCCCTGCCAGCAGAGCCTGAAGGATTGCTTCTGCCACAGCCAGCCTCGGCTGCTGGGAGGTGCACTAGCATCAGCAGCACAACTGTGCAAAGACAGGAAGGTGAGGTGCTGCCGTGTGAATCCAGGGCTGGGAGCAGAGCTCCTGCTCCACAGTGCTGCAGGATGGCGTGTTCGCTGCGCCAGTTCAGGCAACATCCTTCTCTTGTTTTCTTCTGGGCGGATTCGGTGCTTGTAGACATCATAGGCAGCCAGGATGCTGGGTCGAAGTGTAGCAGTGCCTGTGCTCTCTTGTCTGCCCGGCCAGAACCACAGATTTCTTGGGGAGCTGAGTCCAGCAGCACAACTAGGCATTGATTCAAGCTCACTAAACCATGGGTACCTCTATACTCCATGCAGGAGGAGGAGGCTGGCCTCAGGCAGCACCTCAAACGTAACATAATTTGTCTTGTATCAGTTGCTGGAGTCCTGTGAGCGCCAGCTCTCTGGTTTGTACCTGACAGACATAAGAACTGCTAAGAACAGTTCTACACAATGGTGAAAGCAGTCGATGATGTCTTTCCTTCATTAATACTTTCTATGGAAAGCAGGTGAATGGATGCCACCAGCTCGGCCGAGCTCAGGAGCCTGAAGAGCTTTCATTCCACTCGGTATCTCCACTGCACCAGTCCACACCAGATACTGGCTCGGTCTCTTGGGCCTTATTAGAGCTGTTGTCTGTGTTTCCATAGAGCAAGTCAGCTCACCATTTGCTCTTGAAAGAGCAAAACTTTTTTTGCAAACGATCGTCCCCTTTGGAACTTTTTCCCAATTCAAGATATTTTCTCTTTTCGTTCCCTGTTGTTAATTGTATTAATTTTTGCCTGCTTGTCATGCCTGCCCCTTTTCCTAATTCCAGTCATTTCCAAAATCAGTGGTGCTGATGGACAGTAAAGGGAAACAGAAGCGATTACCCCCCCAAAACAACCCAAACCCATTCAGGAAGCCGGGAAACGAAATCAACAAGGAGAGCATTGAGCTTTCTGTTTTGCCTGGAAAATTGCAGATTCCTTTTGCACCAAGTGCTGGGCCTGATTCTTCTCTGGCAGAGTGCAGCCAAGAATTACAAAGCGAATCAACAGACAGTGGAACTGAGTTCGTCTGAAAAGGAGCCAGAAAAAAAACCTCGGACTGTGTTCGAGGTGACCATTTTTAGAAGGAAATTTGCTTAGGCAGAGGAATACCAGCACATTCAGGGTGAGTGACTTTGTGTGTGTGCGTGTGTGTTTTGGATCTGAGCACAAGGAAGGGGTGTCTGGCCACCCCCAGGGGTCGGGAATAGTGCATGCATGGGGAGGACCTATTATATTATTTTTCTTCCACCTTAATGAACTCCTCTCATGTCCACCTCTGATCAGTGGAGTATGACAGAGGGTGATTGAAGGCCAGTCTCCCAGGAAATGAAGTTTGTTCACACAGCCCAAGTATGCTGGCCCTACTGCTGCCTGCCTCTGATTTATAGGACTGAAAATTCCTTCCTCCGGCAACAATAACGCTCTTAAACTCCAGACCCCTCTCCCTCACAGAACCTCCAGACAGGGCAGCCCAAGCCCAGGAGAGACGGGAGACACCCAGCAAATATATCTATCAACACAACTCGGGTTTCAAAGGGCTGTGGGACCCCCCGGGGTTAGGCTCACACAGGCGGGGAGCGGAGGAGTCCTGCCAGTGCCCCGTGGCACCTCCTCCCGGGCAGGGGCAGCAGCAGCACGGTACGTGCCCCAGACAGGGCAGGAGCCACGGCACCTCCCGTGAGCCTGGTGAGCACGGGGCGGTGTTGTGGTGTTTGCAGGGGAAATTTGAACCCTCTGGTCAATGCGTGGTTCTAGGGCTGGGAACGAGTCTGCTCTGACATCTCCTAACAGCAGAGGTTTCATCTGCGGTGTCTGCTCTGGGACAGGGCTGCTGGCCAAACGCTTTGTCTCTCTTTCACGTTTTGCTGGGTTGTGAGAGGAGATTTCCTGGGAGCCCAGTGAAGCACTGTGGCTCCAGCATGGCACAAGGCTCCTGCTGGCAGAGGCCACCGCAGGAAAGTGCTGTGGCACGTGTTTTGGAGTTGGGGCCCCATGTTTGATATTGCCGCCAGAGTTTTGTGACGAGGGGAGAAAGTGAGTTTGAGCCCTTTTGCAACAGGGCAGTGGTGGCTGCCAAGTTGCAAGGCAAAGCCTGGCAGGAAACAAGTTCATTCTGTAACTTTATATTTTTTATCATTTACTTATTAACAGTTCTCTCTGTCTCTCACCTGAAGCTGCTGATCTGTTCCTCCTAGACAGGGCAATTAGCGGGTGGACAATTATCTGCAGAGGGTAAGGAGCAGCCTGTGCTGGGGTGGGGGTGGAGGTGGGGAAGGGCTGCAGGGGGCCGAGGGTCACAGAGGAAAGAGCTATTTATGGCCTCAAGAGGGAGAATTCAGTAAAAGGCCATCCAGCTGGACTGGACTTCCTCTTGATCTGTCCTTTCTGGGAGATACTGGTGTGTGTCTCTATCTTCATGGGCTTCTAGTGGCCCCCTCTGCCTGGTACAGGGAGAGAATGGTGAAAGTGTAAGTGGGCAGAGGAGAGCGTGGTGGGCCATGTGCCAGCTCCATTAAACCTGCTAGGTGTGTTTTTAAGTGGGAAGGAAGAGATCTTGCTGGTGTCTTTTAGTCTTCTCCAGTGCTAGGGCCAGTAGCTGCTTCTGGACAGAGAGAGGGGAAAGCTCTTTGCTCTGCCTGCTGGAAAGGTTCTGTTTCGCCTCCCAGTCTTTGCTGTTTTCCTTTGGACAGAAGGTCTATGGGACAGTAACTCTGCGTTCATGCTGGCTGCTAGCACAGAGGGCTCTGATCTCTATCTCACAGGCTCTGGTGCCAGCTGCAGCGACTGCTTGACAAAGAGAGAGCGTGAGCCTGGCTTATACGTGTGTATCTGACCTCCACATCTGGGCCAGCCCTCTGACATTCTGCTTCAAACACTGTTTTGCAAGGTACCTCTTGCAAGTGATGAGTCACTGTCCTTCAGACCACTGCTTTGCTGGAACCTGCCGAGACGGGTCAGAGTTGCGGGGGCTGCCCAGGCTGACACCTCGGCAAGGAACCAGCTTCCTGCCGTAACTCAGAGACGTGTAAGAAAAGCTCTTCCTCTAAATAACTGCCTGCAGAGAGAAGGGTTAATACAGGCGTGATGTTAAGTTAGATAACCGAGTTAAACTGCATCTAAAAGGACACTGGTAGTTCATAATGTAATGTGAAATTCACCTTTTGTAGAACGAAGAGCATTTTCATGGAGCAAGCCTGCGAGATGCCAAATGCTTTGGCCCTGGTCTAGCTAGCTAGATATTTAACCACGCACTTCATTTCTTAAGCTGCTCATGTGCTTAAATATTTTGCTGGATCAAGTCCAGAGCTCTCAGCTTTCGGTGGGCTGTCAAAGGCCAGGTCTGCGTTTGCAGCAGCATCGGTGAGCGCAGCCTATGACAACTTCAGTTAGCACACAGAAAGCCTTTTCTGGCAACGTACATCCAACCAAAAACTCACATTTCCTTGGGATTTCGCTCTTAGATGTCTGTGTCCTGATGATATTGTAGCAGACACGTTGGCTAGACGTGAAACAAGGCACTTGTCAGTGAAATTTAGTGGAAGCTAATTGTAAACGATTTTGTTCTAAAAACTGCAGGATTGTCACCCGAGACCTGACTCTAAAAGTGACTCGGGACCCACAGGGAAAGAAGCGGAGCACAGGGCTATTCCATCCAGTCAAACTTGACCAAGAGAATTCGAGTCATTCACAAAAAACATTTAGCAAGTCATTTCAAACGACAGATGGGGAGGAACTGTCAGCTGGCGGCAGAGAGCTGGGCAGCGGAGAAAGAGACCACGTTCTTGAGCACAGGTAGTTCTCTGCAGATAGCTGGGTTCAAGAAAAAAAAGCACAGAAGATGACCCTTAACAAGAAAGCGAAGCAGACTGGCTGAGCTTCACCAGTCCTACGGAAGGGAGTTGCAAAGAGCAGGAAACAGGCAGCACTAGGTGGGAAAAGAGGAGTCTCATTTCTAACCTTGTGTGTTGCGACTGTGGTGCTGAATGTGCCACTGCAAAGGGAATGGCTGAGGTGGCATAACTGGAAAGATTTTGTGGAAGAGAGCTGAGCAGAAACAGGCTCTGTCAAAGCCAAAATGGATGCATGCCAACATTGTTTCTCTTTGGCATAGGTCAAAAAGCACACTGTGTGACAAGAGAGAAATTGGAGAAGACTGAGATAATGCCCAATTAGATCATGCAGTTTACCTCCCTGCAGCCCGTGACAGACTGGCAAGGGATTGTTCTGCTGGGGAGGGAAAAAAACAAGTTGTCAGAAATAACCCCCCCCCCTTTTTTTACTCTTTCATTCCCCCAAAAACGCCAAACAAAACCCCACTGAACTATGTTGCTTCCAACTTCATGTGTTCACCCCTGCTAACTGTCTTACACAGAAAAGGATCAGACACCTAGCTGTGAAAACGCTCAGCAAGGCAAGGCTCCAGTTCCCTGCTGCCACAGCATTTTGGGAAGACCTAATCCTCCTGCTTCTTGTTATCACTGAAGTCCTTCTTGGTCACGTGTACTCCCGAGCGCCATTGTGTAAGTCAGGGGCGTTCCTGATTGTGCACAGCCAGAGCAGAGCCTGGTTCACTGGTACCTGCGTTAGCCCAAGCTGGGACGAGCTGTTTGTCCCACAAAAAGGAGTTGCTTCATTCTTGTGGCTCCTTTTTGTACAGCTTGCTATGACTGCCAGGAACTCTTGCAGCTCTGGAGAGAGGCTGGCCACCTCTGTAGTTGCTTTCAGGTGAATTGTGGACTTGCCTCGATGCTGAGAAGACTTTGGGGAACTATTACGATTTTCCTGGACCTAGAAGTCACAATGCTTAGGTTATCTGTACCCAAGGGCCTGACTGGCTGGGCTAAATTTGGCAAGAGACTTGTGTATGTGGACATTAGGAGGGACGGGAGCAGCATTTGAGCGTGTGACGATGCTGTACTGTGAGCTGGTATAGGGGCCAAGAACAAAACTGTGACTCTCAAAGCCCTGTGTACTACCTATTGTACAACAACATCTACTCAGGCTGTTCTGGCACCAAAATATCCCCTGTAGCCTTTTTCTTCAGGGCAACCTTCAGAAGCTTTAAATAGTGAAGAGTCACACTGGGTTACCAGGCTGCCAGGAAGATTCTCTCTTCATTTTATTCTGCTTCATTTTTCCTCTCTTATCTTTGGAGAGAAGTCCCTGCCATCATCCTCCCGTCCTACCCAACCCTGGTTCTCTTATTGTCTCCCACCTAAACTTCTCAGGTTTATCTCCACCTTTAGCAACACTTTTAATACTCCTGGGACTGAGATTCTGCTCTGTGATGAGCTGGTGGGGATGTAGATCCCTCTCGCCAGACAGTGACAGCCACAATTATGACTTATTTGCAAAACGCTGACTACAAGGTATTTTCTGGGCATTACTGTTTCCTGAATGCCCTGTGTAACAGGGTGGGTTGAAGACGCTTGCTGCAGGGAGGGACATGCACGGATCTTTTTACACTCTGCTGGTGGGCTAATGAGTACCAGCACCAGTAGCAGTAGCTGCAGTGAGACTGGTGGATTTGAATCTGAGCTGGTCAGACTTTGGATAGCATGTGCAGTTGTAGGGAGAATGCTGGTGTTTGTGACCAAGGGAAGCAGGAGGAGGCCAATCACTGCAAGGCAATGCTTGTTGCAGCGGAGGGAGCTGGGGCGCATCCCTCCCGCTGAGCACCGGGATCTCCGCGGCTGCGGGATGGCTGCCTGGGTGCTGCAGAGCCCTGTCCCTCCGCCAGCAGGCTGCATGGCAGAGGGGTTGCTCTGACTCTTCCTCTCCCAGCGAGGAGAGACCCTGTCCCTGAGAGGCTGTCAAAGGCCAGCTCAGCCCTGCGTGACCAACTACCATGGCCACTCCTGTGTCCTTTTCTCCCTGGGTGCCGCGTTCATTAGCTGTGAGGCCTCACTTTTGTGGGAGCCCTCCCACCCGGCTTCCTCCTGGCTTAATGACAGGCCTATTAAAGAGAAGCCAGCAAAGCCCCAGTGCGAGAAGGGTGCGAGGGCCAGCTGCCTGCCCGTGTGTGTGAGCGGGACCGGGGGCAGGGGGAGGCAGCGATGCCCCGAGTCCTGCAGAGGGGACCCCGGGAGCGGGGAGCACCTGCAGCTTGCAGCACAGCTCCCCTGACACACTCTGCGGCTTCGTGCTGAAAGTCTCCCCGGTGCGGGGCTGGCTTTCTGAGCATTGGTTTTTTCCATCTCTGAGGAGAGAGGAACAAGGCCTTTTAATGAGGGGAGGATTAACAGGCCATAAGACTCAGTCCTGAAAGAGCTGTAGGTCTGTGGGGCCACTCAGCAGGACGCAGGGTAATTGGATTGGATCCTGAAGAGCACCTTGAATCGGTTCTGAGGCGGCCGCGGTGCTTTGCTCCGGAGGGGGCTGAGGGCCAGGGAGGAGGGGAGCGTGTGTCTCTTTAGAGAAGCCAGAGCCAAGATGGGGGATCAGCCGGCTCATTAAGGGATTAGAGTATTTGTTCTTCTCAAGACTTTTGTTGCTAAAACACTTTGCGCAGCATTTTCTGGAGCCTGGGGAGCTTAAAGAGCTTGTCAGAGCCTGGCTCTTGTCCCCATACAGAAGCAGAGACACTCCTCTAGCCTTCCTGCAGATACCAAGAGCAGCTATTGCTAGTGACAGCTCTGCTCCCCCAGCCTCTCCCATCTCTGGTCATAGCACTTCTGTCTCCTGTGGGTTTTGAGGTAAAGGGAGAGGATGACAAAGAGGATGAAGCAAAAGCAGCGCTTCAGGAGGGAGTCCTTTGGCAGTGAGGGGCACTCTAACTTGGTTGTTTTCCTTAGTATTTGTTGCATGGCCAGTGAAGAGCTGCGTGTTCTGTGGTACTCTCTGTAACCTTTTACCTGGCTGTGGGCTCTGCACTGGGTCTCCAGCACTTGTGGCAGCAGGTTTGGGGCACAAACTAATTTGTGCATCTGGCCTTCATGTGAATGCTGTGGGTAGAAATTACTGCGCAGACTAACGTGCCTACCAGCATCACCTGAAACGGGCTGGCTGTTGGCATGCAGCAACAGAAGAGGCTGGGCAGGGAAGGAACAGCGCAGTGAGACCTTGCCTGAGAGCACAGCTGGTCAAGAAACTTGATTCTCCTCTGGAACATGGGGAAGAGCTAAAAGCTCTAAAGTCCAAATCAGGAAACACAGAGATAGCAGCGTGGGCTCTAAGGAGGAGACATCAATGGCATATGTGGACGGAGCTCTGTTGTCATCAGCACATCCATCCCCATGGCCTGCGCAGAGGCTTCTCACCCGCCTGCCCCTTCCCTCAGCTGCCCTGAGACACGCCGGCTCTGGGCATGGACAAACCCTGCCCTAGCTGGCCAGGGGTGACAGGATTAGCCTATTTTAGGGGCTCTCCTTCTCTACCATCACAGCGGGACTGGCGAGTGGGCACTAATGGTTTCTCGCATGGGTAGCAACACCTGTGGTGCAAAGGCAATGCTACGGGTACATTGATGGGAGCTGAGAGGGAGGGAGTTCTCCTGTGACTTCCTTACAAGGATGCTTGCAGGCTGACCCCTGTGTTCTGCTGGTGGGGCCAAGGCTGGTGAGCACACGGTTCTCTCCTGGAGTCTCAGCCCCTAGCCGGGCGATGGCATGGCCACCCACTGCCTGGATGCAGCCCCTTCCTCACAGGGCTGCTGGCTGCAGCTTAAGGGTGAATTTGGTCTCTGTCTTTAGTCCGTGGGCTGAGCAAGGGGGCTTTATTCGGTTACGTGGAGTATCAGCTGGAAGGGAGCTCAGTGGCACGTCTCAGCTGCCACTGTAAGTAGCATTCCCAGCTCCCGTGTCTGCTGAGCAGGAGCTTCAGCTGGAAAGTCTTAGATGGTGGAGAGGGGAGAAGGGGACAGATAGGCAACCAGGGAAGGGCTGGGGAGGAGAGGGTTAGAGGGAAAATAAATGAGACTCCCCTGAAATTAATTGTTTGAAGGGAGTGCCCCATTCAGCTGTGAATTCTGAAATGATTATCGGATTTGCAGGCAGACGGGGAGCAGGATGGGTCGGGCGTACGATTAATATCTTATCGATAGCGGATTAAGAGAGCGAGATCAAATCTTTAACTGAGTGGAGATGCAGTTTATCAATTTGTCACAAAAAATGTAGCAATCAGAAGTGGAGAACATCAGGGGCACTTTGTGGATCAATTGGTGTCAGTGCCTCACAGCGCGGCTCCCCAGGGAGGCTGGGTTCCCCAGGAGCTGGCAGTGCTGGCCACGCTGAGCAGGGCAGGCGCAGGGACAGGCACATCTCAGGGTGCAGGATGGCTGCAAGCAGGCGGCGTCATGCTCTCGTGGGCACTGCACAGCACTGCTCTGATGTGGGCTGAAAGCAGAGCAGTGGTGCTGGGGAAGCACTGGCTTCCCCAGACAGTAGCAGTGAGAGATGTGAAGGCTCAGCCCTTAGCAGGCAGTAGAGAGGCCTGCAAGCACCCAGAGCTTCCCAGGCTTAGGCTAGGGCGAGGAACCTGCTAAAGAAACTTCTCTAATTATTCAGGTGCAGCCTCAGGGTATTTAGTGAGGGAGAAGGCCACATGCTATTGAAGCCCTGGATACAAAGCCAGGGGTGCTGTCTGGCTGTGGGCTCCCTGTGCCATCTCCTCTTAGGTTGTTAATGTCTGGATGTTGGTACTTTCGAATTCCCTTCAGAGCTCTGCTGTCTTGATCCTGCTGCTGAGAGCTTTTCTCCAAGCAGCCTGGCATCAATGTGTTGTCTGTGTTTTGGGGGTCCAGTTTGCTGACCAGCTCCTGAGCCTGGGTCTGTTGGTATTCATGGCTCGTGCACAGACAGCATTTACAACCCTTGAGAGGGTCTCAGGAGCTGGGCAAAAAGTATGCAGCTTGGAAATCGGTCCTTTCTGCATCCTGAAGTAGTTCTGTGACATGAAACTTGTTTTGCCAGCTCTAAAGCGTGCACCGGCTCCTGGGAGGCCTTCTCAAAAAGGCTGATCTCTTAGTTGAAAATCTCAGGTTTCCCAACTAGCACTTAAGCATCACTTCTGGCCCCCGTGGCCGTGAGCTTTGCAAAGCAACCCCTGAAGGCTAAGAACAGGGGACAGGAGAAGAGCCCAGAGTCAGATGGCTGGTAGGACTTGTCCTTAGGAAATCCAACCTTTGGGTTGCTGCTCTCCCTTACAGACTTTTGTTGTGAATGTTTGGTTTCAGCAAACAGGGCAAACAGGCCTAAGGCAAATGTTTTATGTGCACCTCTTCCAGCGCAAGCACTGTAGGCAGCTGTGATGTTTCTGCAGCAGAGCCTGGCACCAGACTTCAGGCACCAGTTGGACTCCAGCGTTTCTTATTTTCTATTGCTGACGTAAAGCTTCCTGCTAGTCCAGCAGATGGGAGACGGCCTGTAGAAACTAGCTGCCTCCTTGGTGGGCTGTGGAGTCAACAGGAGTCTCTGAGAGCAATTTCCCTTAAGGCCTCATAGAGCTGTTTTGGTCCCTTGGGCCTTTGCAGAAGATGCCGTGCCCCTGGGTGAAGCATGTGGTGGTGGAACAGTAGTCTCTCATGCTGGCACTGTTAGCTTTGAAGGCAGTGCCGTCCTCACTAGCGCTGGGTTTCCGTGTGAGGCCTCCTGGCTGTTTGCAGTCATTCTCAGGGTCCTGGAGTGCGATAGGGTCCTCTGAGACTTGAGGGCGTATGCGTGAGAAACGGGCCCCAGCTGAAAGCCCTCAGAAGCTGGATAGAGAAGATGAGAGGGAAAGGAAATGGAAAGGTGAGTTGGTTAATGTGTGGCCTTGGTTTGCTGCCTGCCGTTTACTCTATGTATACTATGCTACTTTCCCCCTACCAGCCTGACCCAGCCCATGAGGGGCTTTGACCGTTGGCAGGGTTTTGGGGTGCTCCACACTGCCGTGAAGGCTGCGAGCACCATCACAGGGGGTCTGGGGGCCGAGGGATCCTTGAGCTTGATAACACAGCTAGTTAGGTGCAGTGGTGTGGTTTGTTCTGCATTGGCACCGGGACAAAGGGCTGTATGTCAGCCTGGTTTAAAGGGTATCTGTTAGCTGAGGAGACTGGTCAAAAGCCATAGAGAGCCTTTGTTTTGGGAAGAGCCCCGGATTAATTGTGATGTACAGGCTGCCCTTTAGCAAGCTGTGGGCCTCCTGCTCGTTTCTCCTCCCTGCCTTTCGCAGCAGAAAAAGCAGGGCTGGGCAGCCCCGCTCCACCCCACTCCTGTTGCATGTCCCAGGCTGTCAGTGGGTTGCAGACCCCTTCCTGATCCCTCTGCACCATGGGTTGCCCCACAGAGAGGGATGCCCAGGCCGTGGGAGGCCGTTGATGATGCTCCCATGAGGGCCAGGCCACTCGTGGCTGTCATATGACCGATGTTGCCTTTCCCAGCACCAGGCTTTGGGGGCTAATTAGTGCATTAATGGGCACTGCTGGAGTGGAAAGGCGCTTGTCTGGTGGCAGGGAGCTGGGGGTGGCCTGGGGTGCTGGCGCTCCCCACTCTCCTCCTCCTTCTCCCTTGCCACTGGCCAGGTCTCCCTTTCCCCAGCTGGGGCGAGGGGAGGCAGCTGCTGGGGAGAGCGGGAGGCAAGGGGCTGGAAGCGGAAGGCTGCGGGGACTCTGGCCCAGCAGAGGAGCAGGGGCTGGTGGGTGATGGTGGCTGGCGAGGCCGGGTCAGGCCGTGCCGCAGGCTGGATGCTGTGCGGCGCTGGCGGCTGAGGGGCACCGTGGGGCCCTCTCCTTTCACTGCCTCTCGGTTCTGCTCCACAGACCCTCCCTTTGTCAGCCCTCTGGATAGGAGCCCTGCCTGCCCACAGCCCTACTTTTAATTAGGGCTTCCGCTGCCCGTGCCTGCCTCTCCATTGCCACCTGACTCCCCCTCTGTCGCTCCCCTCACCACTTTGGATTCCCTGACACAATTTAGCGCTCTCTCCCCAGCCTGGCTGCCGGCCGGGACAGGAGAAAGGCCAAGAGAAGCCAGCCAGAGTGCCAGCGGCCTGGCATGTCCGGCTCTCAGCTGGAGAGGCAAGCACGGGGCTGTCCCACCGCTGCCAGCCTAGGACAAAGCCAACACATCCACCCAGCCCAGCGCCATGGCCAGGGGGCTCGGCCGTCTGAGGAACGGTCCCTGCTCACAGCTCGAAGCCTCAGGCCACCCCAGGGTCTCTGGGCTGGACAAGGCTGGGCTTGGCCCACGAAATGTGGCCGAGACGTCATTTCTGCTTTTTCTTTTTGCACAAATCTGAGCCATACCTCTGAGGGTATGTTGGTGGCTCTTGCCAGAAGTTCTTGGGAAGACCTTGCTGGAAAATATGGTTCCACATTTGGGAGGCAGGAGAAATGGACAATTCAGGAGTTGATGGGCAGCCAGGAGCTTCTGGGTTACATCCTCCAGGCTTTTCCAAACCTCAGGTGTGTCTGTACCCAAGGCAAAGATTTGCATCTTTTCCTGTGCAAGACACACCTTGATGTCCCACACAGATGCATCGTCAAGAGGCTTGAATGTGTATGACCTGACGGGTTTCTTATGGAGAAGCATGACACTATGTTTATGCAGACAAACACAACAAAGGAAAGCATCTTCAGCCAATACTTCCAGATCCTCCCCTGACCTCTTCTTGGCTCTTCCTCGAGGTGTTTGATCCAGAAGCCTCTTCCTTGGCTTGTGCTTGTCATTTTTGATATCTGGGTTCTTATTTCCTTCTGGGGTGGAAGGTGAAATGCAGTTGTGCCCCCAGAAGCAGCAGCTTGTGCCCCAGGCTTGAGCCCTGTTGATCCTTGCTCCTGTGCTGTCCCTGTTCAAGGGGCCACCGAGACTGTGAGGCTGTGAGGCGTGACGCCCCACGTGGACCCTTCATTCTTCGTCCCCTGCCATGGGTGGGCAGAGAGGAGATTCGACGCTGTGGGTTGTCACACCATCTGCTGCCCCACCTGCTGCTGGGTGGCCAAGGAGAGCCTGCAGGGTGACAGAGGGTTAGGGGACGGAGAGAAGTTCCTCTTTGTGCCACGATTCCCCCTCTCCTCTCCTTTCCTTTACCAGCAGCTGTTGGTGCAGGCCAGGCTGGGAGGTGCAGTTTGGATGTTTCTGCCTCATCTGATACAATCAGCATTGCTGTGCACATGTGGGGAAAGTTGTTCGATAGGAATGACCCATGATGCTGGGTTAATTCTGTTTACAAAAGAATAAATATTATAGCGGTGTCTTATAAAAGAGAATCAATAGATTCCCTTGGCTGGGTGATCCCTTCCTGTCTTCGGGAATCGATCCCCGCTGCCCTCCCCTGGCTGCTCAGCTATCTGTTTCTGGGGGTGACGGGGGGGTCAGGCCATTATTGAAGTATATGTGGATTTACAATATTAACGACTCACGACGCTGTGTCCGCAGGTTCACGCTGAATTAATTATCTGTTTAAGAAGCCATGAAGAAATCAATCAATGGAAATTTCTCACTCTTTTGAAAGTGAGGGAGCTTGTCAATTTTTTTGTAACACGAGCCACATTTAAAGGAGCAGTGCAGGGCTTTTTTGGCAGACGAGGGTAGAAGCAAGTTTGGGGTGGAGGGAGACCTGCTCAGTTGAGTGCAGCACTGGTAGGAGCAGCACCGCCATTTGCTGGCCTCCTCAGAGGGCAGAAGGCACTTGGGATGTACCCCGAGATAGTTTTGTCTTGGAGTTAAGCCAAAGGTGGCCATTCTAGAAGGAAAGGGAAAGGCCCAGTGTACAGCATGTGCCAGCAGATAGTGTTTTGGTAGACAATGAAGTCTGTCACAGGCAACGAGATCTGCTCACTGTCCCTGCTGCCCCTCTCCTGGAGACCCATCTGCCATGGCTGAGCTGGCACAGGGCAACATGTGGCTGTGCTTCGGCTGCTTCGGTATGCCGAGAACAGGACGTGCTTCACGATGGAGGTAGGAGACAGGGGGAGTAGAAAACAGAGAACAGCAGCTGAAAGCACTGGTATCTCAAATCACTTCAGGATGTGCTAGAAGAAGTCAGGCAGAGTGTGCCAAGGTTCAGCCTTCAGCACTGACTGCCACATCAGAATTCGGGACCAGCACCGGTGAGAGTGCAGCCAGGAGACACAGGCCCGGTACACCTGAGCACAGACCTGGTACACCTGCCTGGTACACCTGGGCACAGGCCCCTTGGGCTTCCCCACAGAGACAAGGTCAGGCAGCTCTGCACAGCAGACAAGCTGAGACTACTCATCTGTGCTCCTCGTGCTAACGCTGCGGCCACGGAAAGGACCCTCACGTTCATACAGACCTGATCAATAGCTGCCCACATCCCCAGGGCCCTTGCAGTCACCCAAGGCATTCAGGAGGACATGTGCTGGGTGATGGCAGTGTGCATTGGTAGCAGTGTCTGGCTCAGGGCTTTATGTCAGCCTGGTTTGGATGGAGGTTGATGATGTTTGAATACTGGATATAAGCATTTTCCCTGCATTTCAGGCTTTGGGAGGGAAAAACATATAGATTTTTATGCTAGTCTACAGACTGGCAAGGGAGGATGGATCCCAGAACGGCTCAGAAGGGGTTTGTCTGTAATTCTTCATGTCTGTCCTAACCCTCCTAAAATAACACCCCATGTCACCTCTCTTTTGTCTGTGGAGGATGTAATGTACTGGCACTTGTGCAGTGACTCGTATCTCAGATGGTCCCCATCAACTAGGTCCCCAGCAACTGGGGTGGGAGAGAAGAGAAGAAACTGAAGGGAGGAGGAAGCATGAGGGACACAGAGCCTTTAGCAGGAGTGCATGGGACACTGCCCCGTTCCCTTGCCCCTAACCACCAAAGGGGCAGCAAGGCACAGTTGCTGGCGAGAGAAAGCCCCCCCAGGGTCTGGGTAGCAGAGGACAGAGGGAAACGTGTGGGGGTGGCAGGCAGTTGCAGACCCTGACAAACAGGCCAGAGGAGGGGAGGAAGCAGGGACAACCTGTGAGGCTGCTTCTGCCCTCATAAGCGCAGGCAGACATGGCCCCTTCCCAACCCCATAATGCTACTGGCCTGTGGCGAGAGGAGTCCCCGCCAGGCACAGCCATCGTTGCCGCCAGCACGGAGACCAGAGCCCATATTGACACAGGAGCATCTGTGTCAGTAATTGTCGCGCAGCCCGGCAAATTGCTTCCATGTGCCATCCCCTGCAGCCGCGCAGCTCGGCGGTGGCAGCGGGCCTGGGGGGCTGAGCCGCGCACAGGCACACGAGGACAGGGCTGGGGAAGGGGTCAGGACCCAGCCCAGCTCCCCGTGTCTGCACTACGGCTCGCCTGATGGCAGCTCGGCGGCTGCTCTGGCTGCAGGGCTTTGTCTCGCTCAGCCCCATCATCCTTGGTGCAATATCCCCAACTCAGGCCACAGTGAATGAGAGGCAAAAACTGCAACCAGCCTTTGGGCTGCTGTTTGCACCAGCCAAGGGAGGTTTGAGAGAGGGTTGTGCCCTCCCTTCCCCCAGCACAGGACCACAGCGCGGCTGGGGCTGTGACGGGCCTCTAGAGACCATCAAGCCCAACCCTTCTTCCCTGCTGGGAACAGGGGATTCTCACCAGTTTACTCCAGACAAGTGCCTAGTTTCTCTCCTGTCCATATATGCTTTCTGAGTCCAAACAAAGCTAGAAGAGAAACAAAAAGTGAGGTTTCAAAAAAGCCCAACCCAACCCCTAAAAGGTGTCCTGCCCCTCTTAGGCCCTTCCTTCTTCAGTGAGGAGAGAACCATCCAACAGGATAAAAACCAAAACCACTAACTCAGGCAGCCTCAAGCTCAAGCATGTAGTTCAGTTTAATACCACTCACTTCCCCATCACTCCTTTAATGGCTCTGGACTTTGCCTGTCTATTGGAAAACATCCCAGATGAAGAGCACACAGACTGTCTTCCAGAGGAGAAGGTGTCCTTGGCCAGAGGTGTTCCCAAGGCATGACACAGCGTAGGACTGGAAGGTCTCCTGGGCTTTCCCAGTGCTAGTTTGGGGAGCAGTTAGTGTTGTAGGGTCAGCCATGCATTGAGCCTGCAGAGATAAACACAGTGCTCTGCTTCGTAACAGTGGACCAGTGCCTGTGGCTCAGCACTGCTCAAGTGCTTCCATTTGCTGCAAGTGTGTGTCTGGCCCTGGCACAGCCAGCATGGTGGATCTGTCTGGGTCTCTCCACTGGGTTGTGTCCCAGATGCCAAATGGGTGCAAGTGAAGGAATCCACAGATCTCAGCTCAGCTGACTGCTGAGACCACTACACTTTACGTCCCAGCAGACCTGCCAGGGCACCACTTGGCAGCTTGCTGGTGAGGAGACTGCGTCCCATGTCAGAGGTGGCTGCGTTAAAGATGCAGGTGGAATGACTTCTGAAAGAGCAGGGAATTCCAGGTGTTTGCCAGCATCTACACCTGCAAATCAACTCTGCAAGACAGCCCTGTTCCAGTCCTGGGGGATGGACTGAGGGAGCTGTGTCGCGGAGGCCGGGCGCTGTCACGTGCAGAGGCGGCGGCACCCCGTGAGCGGCAGGCGGCGTTCAGACGGGAGCGCTCTGCCCCACGCTCACCAGGAAGGAGCCTCCTGCTGCCCTTTAGCCACATTCCGAGCGGGTCAGAAATGCCACGGGAGCACTCAGTGGAAAAGCCAAGGGCCACGGCTAGAGCAGTGGTTCGGGCCTTCTGAAGGAGCAACATCGTGGTTCAAAAGAGACCTTCTGTGGGTCGTATTGCTGGACAATAATATTATGCACAAGTGATGAGGGAGCTAAGAGGATTAGATGCTAATACACTGCTAGATGTAGGCAGCTGCTCTCCTGGAATGCATTTATGGCCCTCACATCGCAGCTACTGCCAGAGTGAGGATCTACCAGGACAGCTGGAGAGTTCATAAACCTGTTCAGCGTGTGAGCACCCAACACACACCAGATTCACACCTCGAGGCCTTGTGCTGGGTTTGTGTGGAGCAGCTTTTTTCTTGGTAACATGGAAGGGGGCTGCAGTGGTGGCCCCTGTAAGGAGTCCTTGAATCTTCTCCTGGCTCTTGAGTGGGACCCACCTGTGACTCCGGCTGGGCCAATCCAGTGCCTCTGCCATCACTATTTAGGAAGGGAAACCTGGGGTGGGTAGGAGTGGGACAAGATGGAAGTGACTGTGTGGTTGGGTGAAGAAACCCATCCTACAGGCTGTGGGGAGAGAGCAGCTGTGCCCCTGCACCCACGGAGAGCAATGGTGGGGCTGACAGGAGAGCCACTGTTCTTGAGATCTGATTTCTGCCCTTCCTTTCCAGACAGAGCAAAGAGAAGCTTCCACGTGATCAACCCCCGCAGCCTAGGCAATGGCTGTGAGGCTCCAACCCCAATGCCACCGATGGTTTAATCCATGCAGATGCAAGCCCATATGGGGCATGTCTGCTCTGCAGAAGAGCCTAACTGAGTTCCAGGATGAGAAGTTCCTTCTGTGCCAGCTTTCTGCCTCTAGGCACATTCTTCCAGGGCTAAGCATGAGCAGATAAGCCATGCCTCTTGCATCCAGCCAGCCCCGGCCCCTCCTGCTTACCGCCATGCTTCAGAGCTCAGCTCTGACTGTACCTGCCAGCACAGGCACACCCAGGGAGAGACAGTGCCTGCTGTCAGCTGCTGATGCTGAGTGGGGAGACTTGGCCACGGACACAGAGGAAAGGAGTAGAAGAGTGAAGGGCTTGAACCTGGATCCCCACCAAGCACACTCTCCGCTTGTGACAATGTTTGAACAACAGCAACAAGGTTATTTTTTTCCCAGAGAAATCAGTCACTGCAGGCTTGCCATGGCCTTTCTGGCCTGTTGGAAGAGGATGTTCTGCCAGGGACCCAGTCTGACTCCCTCAGATCTGTGCAGGGGAGGGAAGGAAAGTCCCTCTTGGCCTCTGAGCTGGTGCTCTGCATCAGATGCAGCTGCAGCTACACTTGCTGATTCTTTCCTGGAAGACCTTCCAGCCCCATGCCTGAAGGAGGAGATCTCAGACCAGGAAGGACTTGCAGTAGGTTAATTTACAGCTTACAAGTTAGCTAATGCGACTTGAGGAAACCCACCGAAGGCCCCAGCTTCATCCTTGATAACCTGCATGTTGAATCCAGCATGTCCATCACCAAGTGTCATCTGGCTGAATGTCTCCTTCCCCACACCTCATTGTGGGAAGACGGCAGGAAATCTTAAAGCTACCTCTGCACAGGCTTTCCCACTGCTCAGCTTCTCAGGCATTTTCTTTCTAGGGGCGTAAAGACAATGCTGACATGGTGACAGGAGAGGCATCACCCATTGGGTCTTATGATGAGGAAGGGCTGTGGTGCTGGAAAGGATGGGCTTTGGATGTCTATGTGGAACACAGATGCCCCTGCGTGCCTTTAGTCCTGCTACAGAGCATCCCAGCCTCCTTCTCTTCACTGCTTATGACTCTGTCGGGCAGCCCTGCAGTGTAGAGCCATGTCTGCACAGGGGTCAAGGGGAGGAATACTGGGGGGTGCAAAGTTCAGGCCCAGCTGCTGTGAAATGCAGGGAAGTGAGTGACTGTGGGGGTGTCCTGCTCAGCCTGTGAGATGCCTTGACCTGTGGTGTCTCTGCAAAGGGAGGTTGCACCTTGGTATTAAACAATGTGCTATCACTGATCAGTGGGGAAAAAACTAACAGGTTTGGCTGTTTCTCAATGAGAGAGCTGGCGTGGCTGCGACCAGGGAAAGGGCTGACCTTGTTCTCTCTCCACACCCCACCTCAGCCTGCCAACACCTTGCCAGTGGTGCTTGGCAGATGAGGCTTTGCGGCTCCCTGGGCGTCCCAGAGAAGCAGAGGGTGACAGTGCCACACTGTCAGTGCCCACGGGGTGCAGGGAGACCTGCGAGAGTGTGTGAGGGAGGCACACATGTCCCAGAGAGGGGCGTTGTGAGTGCACTTCCCCGTTCACAGTGCCTCAGCTCAGGTGTCCCCCTCCCTGTCCAAAGCATCCCCGATACTCTGGGTGAATATTTGAAAGGCAGGATCGGGGCTTTGGTTCGAGAGCCTCTTTGTATGGTGCTAACTGGTTTCAGGGCTGTAATTATCTCTCCAAGAGAAGCTGTAAATTGGATTAAGGCACTGAGTTGCAGCTGAGTGAGCTCCCTCCATTGCCCCACCTGGTGGGCTGCTGAGCGATAACAAAAACTGCCGAGAAATCGGATTTGGATTCTGCTTCACACTCGTGGCTTCCTTCTGGAAAAGATGAAATTTTTCCGGCAGAAAGGGCTGGCAGGGGCTGGCTGGCAGTATCAGTGCCGGGCTCCCATCATCTGCTGGCACTCTTCCGGAAACACGATCCCTCCCTTATCAGGCAGAAATAAATAAATAAACAGCAGGAGATGTTTTGGCAAGGAAGGAGGAATTGCACCAAGAGCCACACGCGCGCGCACACACATGCACACACACTCTCACTCACCTCACACCGTGTCTTCACAGCTCCAGCTGCCTGTCGCAGCCAGAGGAGAAAGAGAGAGGTGGCAGCACAGGCATGGGGATACATATTTTTTCCCTTTTTGATTTCCTGTCCTCTGGGCCCATTCTGTAGCAGCTGATGTTTGGAGGCACAGAGTGCCTGGGCCTTGTATTGCTCATGATGCACATCAGCATCTCCCTCACACAGGGGCTCCTGCAGCATTTCTCCCCGTGCTCCTCAGCTCCTTTCCCATGAGTGCTTCCAGCCCAATACAAGAGGGTTCAAAATCCATACT
Organism: Urocolius indicus; assembly: GCA_013401255.1. NCBI lineage: Eukaryota > Metazoa > Chordata > Aves > Coliiformes > Coliidae > Urocolius > Urocolius indicus. The sequence goes on along the minus strand of WBNH01006629.1, from coordinate 180,367 downwards.
GAGAGTTCAGCACAAGTTTCCTGGCTGATTTCATTATCTTGACCAGGACAGACTAACATCAGGCCTGTGGGATTTGACTGTGCCCTCTTCAGATAGAGAGGATTTGTATCTGGGCTCCTTCTTATACACAGAGGTGTGCATTTCCCTTTGGAGATGCAGCAGCTCTGCACTGCAGGTACCTTTAGGGCAGGGGTCTGTAGCAAGCCCAGCAGGGATGGGCAGCACTGATCAAGGGCCCCTGACTGAGACCATCAGGTTACGCTCTAAACTTGCAGGACCCAGGCAGAACACCATGGCTGGCATCTTCCAGACAAAGTATGTGGAGGAGCGTTTCTGCCCACGGAATGACCGGATTATCCCAGGCTGGGATGCACTCTAAAACACTGCCTTCTCTTCACCAGCAGAGACCCCAGGACCAGCTTTCCAAGTGAGGCCAACCAGTAATTAATCCATAGTCTGATTTATTCTGATAGAGCGATTGAGTGGGGTTTGTGTCTGCCTGCAGTCTTTTGGGCTCTGCCATCTGTGGGATTTTCTCCTGCTGCTGGGCGGCTCCAACCAGGGAGTCAGCAGCTCCACACCCTTCCTGCACATGGGGACAGGTGTCCCTGGGTGATGCCTGTTGCACCTCAGCAGTGATGGGCTGCCTATGCCCACCAGCTACCTCATGTGCACTGTGGGGACAATAATAATGGTACAGCTCTGCTGTGTCACCCAAACTGTGACAGTGCTGTAGAGGTGTTCTCCAAGCTGCCTCCTAATGCAGCCTCTTCCCCTTGTGCCCCCAGAGGTCTGGATCTTGGCTAAGTCCCTGTAATGCCTCTTGTCGTGCCGTCTGAGGCCAGCTGCCGCACCATGTCCACATGGCCAGAGGCAGCCCTGGCCCCGAGGCTGAGGGATGCTCTGCCAAAAGAAGCCATGCTGGACCTGCACAGAGGAGGCCTTCTGCAGCCTCACTGCTCCTCACAGCTGGTTCTCGCCTTATGCTCCTTTCCTACAGTTCCAAGCTCTCACTACAATGCAGTACTACAGCAGGGTGCCTTGAGCAGCCTATCAGCCTCTCGTCTCTCCTGCTTTCCTCAAACCACCTAAAAACCCATTTTCTCCTCTGTTGAGTTCTTAGAAAGTGAAAGAAGGGTGCGGGATTCACAACTCAGTTCAGCTCGGATGTATACCCTGAAAATAAACAGGGCCACAACCTGGATCAGGATCCAGTTCCCCAGAGCATAAACAGCTTCACTCTCAGAATGTCCCCGTGATTCCCATGTACCCTACGAGTTCCCCCACACGTGGTGGGGCAGTGAACAACTTCCCACTGGAAATTCTGCCTTGCTCTGGGTGCCATCTAACACTCATCTTTATGCTTCTGTCAGCTTAACTTATTATTTGGTGTTTAAGTTGGCAACAAAATGTTTATATTACAGGTAGTGTGTGTGACAGATTCACAGGGAGATGTGTGTTTATGTCTGCGTGCTCCTGCAGACTTCACTCAGAATTCTGTTACTTTGTTCTTCAGGTTCAGCTCTGTTTCTCACACCTTATACAACTTTTGCAAACCCTAACATAGAGAGCACAGATACACTCACCCTTACCGCTACTAAAACTTCTTTAGTGGGAACCATTTGGTTTCTTTTGCATTTAAGTATCGAAGGACACCTTCCAAAGAAGGACTGAGCATTCATGGATCATCTGTTTTGTGTCATTAGTCATGGACTCAACCATTCCTGAACAGGGAAGGATTGAATCATGTGCCAGGAGTTCAGCACATGCCCAGGCGCTGCGGCCTGAAAGAAGAACTTTAATTGCAGAGTGCCACTAGTGAGCAAGATGCTCAATTCCTTCCCTGGAGGGCCTGTACTTTGGAGATAATTTAGGTGATCCTTTACGGCATTTTGCCAGCCTCTACTAGAGGCCCTGAGCTCTTGAAGTTTGTTTGGCTGTACTGAAGATCTCCCCTTGACCCCTAGGAAACTGTTGCGTGCCCTCTGTACAGTGCTGGAAATGATCTTTATTTCATACCTAGACCATTGTCTTTGCAAACATTTTCCCTTACCATATGTGTCTGTCTTTCACACCTTTTACTGTGTGTTTTATTGTCCTTACCGTTTTAAAAGCAGGAACATGATTTATAGAGGAAATTAATGAGCAAATCACCTGATGCTGAACTGATCCTGGATGTCACAGTACCTTAAACCTGATGCTGGTGCATCAGAACACGGACATCTGGGCTACTCCAGCCTTCCAGTCCTCCAAACAATATGGCCTTGGGATCAGTCCAGCTAAGGCTCTGGCTCCTGCACGTTTTCCTTCCTGCAAGATAGAGCAGCACATGGTTCTGATAACGTCTTATTCTCTGCTCACCAGGGTGTGGTAGGGTTGGGACTACGATTAAAAGCATCAGGCCAGATCCCACCGTGGTTTAACAGCCCTGAAGTCAATGGAGTTACTCCAGTGATGATGAAGCTGACCTGAAAGCTTCTGGTCTGGTTTTAGTTGTCTGCCCACAAGTCCAGATCTAAGGTATGTCTTGGATGGATGTTTTTGTTGGAGAATGAGGAGACAAAGAGTCAGATCGTTTTCACACCCAATGCAAGTCATTAAAAGCTGCAGAATCTTCTGCATGGAAACAGGTTCCTTTACTCCTCCTAGCAGGTTATTTTTTGTCTTGCCATGACTTTCTCACCTCATACACAGGACATAGGGTGTGACAGGTAGAATGTGTCAATTGTGCTCAAGTCCAGCTGCTATGTCTCTGACCTATGGTTGTGTGTTGTTAAAACACAGCTTCTCTTCACCCCCCAGATAGCTGTAAAGAGCCAAGTGCAAACCTCCAGCTTGTAAGTTAGATAGCCAGGAGGGATAAGTTCATTAAGGGAAGGAACCAAGGGTCCAGCTTTTAGATGGAGGATCACACATTCCCCAGGGTGGGTGGGTTCTGGCTGCCTGATGTTGAAACAAGAATATGCAAGCACCAAAAGCTGTTGAGCTGGGAGGGAGATGAGCCCGATCATGACTCTCAGGTGTGCACTATTCTCACAGGTGTGCACTGTTCTCACAGAGTGGGTCCTGCCTTCCTGACCTTAAAGCAAGCAAGCAGGAGGGAAAGCAGCCCTGTCCCTCCTTTCAGGTGTGTGCCACTCTCCCTTTGTCCTGCTTGGTGCTGCAGAGCTGGAGGCTCAGGACTCATCCGTCTTCACTGTCCCTTCCTGAAAACATGGATGTGGGCTCCAAGATGAAGTCATCCCACAAATGTGAGTGCAGGGGATTTCTAGAGAGGAGGGAAGGCTGGTACAAACATGAGGGTGGAAGGGAGGGAAATGGTGGATGGGTAGGATTCCCATTTTGACTTTATCTGTGCAAGAAATGTTAACTGTAGCAGCAGGGTAAACAGTACATTTCCCTCCAGAACTTACACGGATATAAATAGGCTGCTTACCAGTTTAACTTTGTTCTCTTGTAGGCATGAAATTAAGCTACACAAGTACTAGGTACACACATCCTGGTGTAACTGTGCTCACAGTCTGAGGGGGGTTATATTGATCTAGCCATGGGGGGCTTTAAGCAGATTAAAGAAGTTAAAAGATGGCATTTAAACCATCCCCAGTGATGTACATCAGTTCCTAGCTGCAGTCTCGTATCTGTGTGTGCTTTTTCTGTGTTGGTGTGAGTACACACATGCACAGGAGCTTTTCCATCTCAAGCATGCTATTCTTCCTCTTCCTTTTAACCAGCAAGTGAAGAGTGTGTGCAGTCTGGAGTTCGGTTGCCCTCCCCTTCTTTATAATCTGAAGATGCTTTTCTAGCTTCAGGAGGAAGGAAAACAAAGAGCTCGTCTTGCTCAGCGCTTTCCATATTCCCCCAAGTTCAAGCTGTTTGCAGTGTAACTGAAAGAAATAAGAAAAGTTGAAAAGTGAGCAGCCAGTTGCAAAGAGGCAGCATTTACTGCAACACAGGCAGCAGTGCGTGTGAGGCAGGGACACCGCCGCCTCCAGCCCTCTCAGCAGCCCCACCTAGGGAATTCAATATTCTTGCAACGTTTCTAGTTCCACATTTCTTTTAAATATGTGTGTGTATAAAAATAAGGGGAAGGTGAGGAGGAGAAAAAGGAAAGGAGGACAGGTGGTGAGCAGGAGGGAAAGCAAAGAAGAGTACAAAGTAAATGTGCAGCGGGGCAGTCGGGAGCGGGAAAGTGAGGTTTTGTGTGAAAACACAGCTGAGGTGAAAGAGAGGAGGCTGTGCAGCCCCTTTCCATCTGCACCACAAGCACAGTGTTTTAAAAAGGATTCCATGCGGCTCGTGACAATTTGTGCTTCTGTGCACATGGGAGGCAACAGCTCAGACAGGCTGCTGGCCTCAACTCTTTCCTTTGGCCAATGGTTTAATCCTGGCTAAGCTTGAAGCATCAAGCAGACGCCACTGGTTGTAGCCAGGAAAGCCCTACCAGCCACCCTGACTAGAAAACACTAGACACAGCCCTGAGAAATATGGCTGGCATACAAAAAGCCCCACACTTTCTTGTGACAGTGCTGTCTCCTTGTTAAAATCCCACTGCCACCCTCACTTGCCTTTCTCCTCACGGGAGGAAAAAAACCCCACAACTTCTTCAAAGCAAAACTAATACAGTGTTGAGGAGTTAGTAATTCCCAGGAGAAAGCCCCACTGGTGCGAATGACCCCAGTGATCTAAAGAAACCTACAGCAAATCGCTTTCCTCTGCCAATCTCACTAAATGCTGAAGGGCTGGAGAATTGGCAAGGCAGAGGGCTGGCTGCTCAAAGGGCTGCTGGAAGGGGCTGAGCGCAGCTGTGTAGGGCAGAAGGATGGATGTGTGTGTGGGAGTGGCTGAACATGGAGGAGACAGAAATACCCACCTGTGTGGCTGGTCTGACAGGCAGGGAGGATGCTCTGGAGGTTCAGAACCCCTCTGGCATAGCTCTTGTTTTCTACCGTCATCTTTCAGGCGTCCCTGGGTCAGTCTTTCAAACACAGCAGGGGTGTCTCGCTGGAAACCACGGGGAGCGGATCCGTCAGAGCCTCAGACATGCTCATGTTCTGCAGTAGCAGAGGACACAGACGTGGTCTGTGGCCAGGACACTGCTGACAACCTTTGCAGTAGTGTGAGGTCCCTGCCCAGCCCGCTGCCTCGTGTCTCATCCTAGCAATCCTTAGCAGAGCCAAGCTTCACACCAGCAATCCCAGTAAGCTGTCATGTTGTTGTGCTTGGCAAGACTGGGACCTGTTGTCACCCTCATTGTTTCGGCAAAGATGGTTTGAGCCCCTGGCTGGGGCAGTTGGTCAAATGCTAGTCATTCAGATCGAGCAGGAGGAATCCAGAGACAGAGCATCTCTGAACTGCTTTACCTGCATGGAGTCTCTAGGCGAGCTCCCCACACCTGTGTCAGGGTGGATGTGTCTCTGCAGAGAGGCAGCAGGATGGATAGAAAGCCATCTGCACCTTTGCTCACTGATGGTCGAAATGATGCTGGGAGAATGCAGCACATCTTTTAGTCCACAGAGATTGATAAACGTTTTCAATTTCAGCCTCCTGACAAAGCGCAGCTTTGGCTGTATCTCTCAGTGGCATCTGGACTATGAGCACAGCCATAAAAATGGGGCATTTGAATGATCTTGCAGGAGTGTCCTGCTGGTTCAGCAAAGCTCCAAGGAATTCTCTCCAGTGACGCTTCTCCCAGCAGGAGCATATTTACATTACCGAGGCAAAGGCCTCTCTCCCGAACAGTTGTCGTGGCTGGTTCTGAGGCAAGGTTGTATGGAGCCTTTTAGATGATGCTGTAGCTGAAGTGTACTGTGTGTGAACACCAAAGACCTGATGAAAAGCTACTGATGACAGTCACAGCCCAGAGCCTTCTGGATGTGGTGCAACTGTTCCCACTGCAGGTTTTTGTCTGGTGAATTTGTCTGGCAACACTTGTTTTGGATCTTTGGTGGTAAAATGGCAAACTTATTGCCTAGGACTTAAATTTGCTGTGTCCAGCGTGTCTGGTGGTCATCTGTGGGGCTTGAGGGATGGGGACTTCAGGATAGGAGGGATGTTTGTCCAAAGCCTCTAGTCCCGCTCTGTTCATGCGTACCCTGACGGGCTCTTCCTGGCTCTGTGTCAGCCTGGGCCAAGACACTGACTTCCAGGCCCAGTCTGAAGGTGTGTGCTCCCACTTGGATCAAGTCGCCTTCCCCCTTCTTTTCTCTGTGGGTCCCACCAAACTGCCTCCCCAGTCCTGAATCCCAAAGCATAATGGCTTTATGTAGCTTGTAAAATTCCATTATCTCTGTATTCAAAACCCAACAACTGGGAAATGGCTGTAATAAGCGTGTTATTAAGCGTGTAAATACGCTTTAACTTCAGACCTCCAAAGGAAGTCTCTTGCTGTCTTCCTCATCGTTTCCCACCCATGTTTTCACCATGTGGTTGGATTTCATGGCTGCGCATCCCTTCCCCCGTCTCCCTGGCTGGCGTTCCATCCCGACTGCCTGTGCTCGGGGTGATGCTCCCCTCTGCTGAGCACACCGCGGAGGCTCCTGCCGAGCCTTGGGGCAAAGGCGGGTACCCGGTGAGGGTGGGGGGCCTGGGGAAGCGGGGAGGAGGGCTGGGGTGGGCAGAGGAGGACAACATGTGAAAAAAAGAAGGAAGCCAAGTGCATTCTTTCTGCAACACTCAGGAAAAAGAATGTTTCACAGGGGATTGGAAAGGCGAAATTTTTTCACATCCAAATGGATTGCAATTTCCCTCCATTTAGCACCTGAAGGTAATTAGCTCGAAGAGACTGTCGGCTGAGAAACACGTTCATGGAACATTAACTCTCATACATTCTCCAGTTGCAGGGAATTAATAGGAAAGATTAAAGTTTAAAGAGAGCAAAATGCCATTACCTCGCAAGCCACCTCTCTCAGCGGCAGTAACTAGCCCTCACTAACCTAAAAGCACCATTGGAGTCCCTGGTTCCCGCTTCAGGCAGCGGAGGCAAGACGGGCCCCGCACTGCCCCGCGCTGCCTGCCCGTGGGCGCCGGTGACCCCGCTGCCGGCAGCCGTGGTGCCCTGGGCCGGTGGAGGTGTGTTGGGCCGCCGCCATGCCGGTGCACGCGCCATGGGGCACACGTGTGGGAGGCCCCACAGGCCCATGCTCCACGGAACCTTCACCGCAGCGTGAGCAGGATGAGGCGGCCGGCGCTGGGCCCTATGTGCCGCCAGCGAAGCCTCGGGCTGGGTGTGGGGCAGGGCAGGGACCCCCAGCAGCCCATCACTGGCCCCTCCTGCCCCGCTCCCCCCGGCCCAGCGGCCATGCCGTGGTGCCGAGGGGCCACACAGCCTGGTCAATGGTCCCAGAGCTCTCCTGACGGAGGGACTGTGCCGCCTTCGCAGGCAGGAGGAAGGAAAAGCACAAAAGGATGGAGGTCCCGTTCTGGGGGGTGAGGGGTAAAGTTTATGTAAGCCTCTGCACTTTAAAGATTTCCACGTTGCTTTAGCATTTCAGGGAGAGCGCAGAAGAGAGAGAGAGAGAGGGAGAGAGAGAGAGAGCGCGAGATGAAATTGAGACATGGAAGAATTTATTGCCCAGAAAATTCCATTCTGCTATCTGATTCGAAAAGTCCAGTCCCCCCAGCTTCGGAAAATCTATTTTCCACATTTTAATACCCTGCAGAACAGTCCTCATAACTCATCCGAGTGTGTTAAGCACAGTTTTATTAGATCTGAAACAAATTTTGGTGGGGAGATACTATAGGTCATTAACCATGGAGTAATTTTATCCTTGTTTCCCTAATGATGCCATAATGGCGAGCGAATTTCTTAACTAAAGACCAAAGAACATTTTGAAGGTCAGTTTCATCTGTGAGCTCCTTCAAGCGCTTCTCGGAGAAGATTGGAAAACTCGCCGATTTTTTGAAGAGTCATTAATAATGTGCAAGCTGAAAGAGCTCTCTCCCATTTGCGTTCCTGCTTTTTACCTTTTAATTTTATATCGCTTTAGTCCCTTTCTTTTTTTTCCCTTCTCTCTCTCTCTTCTGGAGTGGCCCCTCGTGCAGCTGAAAAATGAAATGGGCCATTTGTGAGGGCGTCCTGAGCGGGGGCAGGGCAGGGAGCCAGGAGGGCGAAGAGGTAGCCCTGGGGCTGGGCACCCGCTGGTGTGGATGGGCACCCGCTGCCATCAACGTCCCTCCCACGGCCCTGGGTGCCCCTGAGGCCGGTGTAAAGCAGGAGTGGGATTGTCTGAGCGTATGGCACTGCATCCGTGCAGAAGGAGGGAGAGGGACCAGGCAGCCCCTTCCCTGCCTGGCAGGACACGTGTGCTGTTAGCGTGTGAGCTCACACAGGCTGTGCTGGCAGAGCGAGCACTGCACTGAGGGTGACTCTGTGTGTGTATGTAAGGGTCTCTGTGTAGGGCTGTGTGTCAGTGACTGTGAGACCGTTACAGGAGGTATGTGGAATATTGAGAGACGTCTTTTTGATGTGTGTACACACACACACACCCCCCCACCTCCTCCCCTGTGTGTGAATTGATGTTTATATCTGTTGCAAATGGGCAACACTGAATACAATTATGAAGAGGATTGTCAGCAGCCTGCCTCCACCAGCATGTGCAGGGACTGTGGGTGCGTGTAGGGGCACACGGAGCAGGAATTCGGGTGTGCTCTATTCAGTTTCCATGTTTTGCTGTGCTCAAGCTCAGAGTGTCTGTGTGTGCGCTTTACATATGTCTGGGGGAACAAATGAGGGGCTCTGAGTCACAAAGCTCTGTGTGTGTGGTGAACAGATAACAGATTTACAGATGTTTTGTGTGGCCTCTGCCTGCACTGGGGGGATGGTTTTCCTGGCTGTACCACAGGCATCCGGGGGCAGGAGGAATCTTCTGGGGCACGTGCAGCGCACAGGAGACTCAGTTGTGTGTGTATGTGGAGGGGATGTGTGTGTTCAGGGGGTGCTTGCCCTAGAGAAGGTCTGTCTGTGTGCTCATTAGAGAGTGCCTGGCAGTGAGCAGGCCCCTGTGCTTATGTGCTTTCCTCTCGCTGGGTGTGTGCGCTTCGGGCATCCGCATGTATTGCATTTGCAGATGCCACGGGCCAAACCCTCAGATGATGTAAAGCAGCACTGGAGCCCGTGGGGCAGTGTACACCCACTGCAGCTCCAGCCCGCTGGGCTGCAGGTGGTGGAGGCCGGGAGCGTTGGCTGAGGTGCCATCCCAGACCACAAGGATGGGTAACTGGAACGAGCCCTCCTCCCATCCCCTCCGCCCCCTCTCCCCCAGCCCCGAGAACCGTGGGGTCGCATGTGCACGAGTGTTTGGGGAGGGAGTGCTCCGAGGGGAGGGGGCAGTGTGGTGACACACTCTGCTCCCAGATGTGATACCAGTGATAATTTCAATTTTATGCCTTTGTTATGGCTTTAATCACTTTCTTTATGCGTTTTGTTCCAGCGATCAGGGAGAGACACCTGATAGGCAAAAAGGATATCAGGGGAACAATTTTTATTTGGAATGTGGTGAGAAGTCTAATTAGAATTTGAATTCTGCTGAGCCTTGAAATGGTTGGTACTTTATCCTGATCGCCTTAGATATTGTTTCGAGTCAATCATCTGTCATAGTGCGGCACGCTGGAGAGAAAGGCTCTCCATCCAGCCTGGCCTCTCCGTCGGGCTGGGGGCTGCTACTGGGGAAAGGGAGGGCGAGGGGAGGGAGGGCAGTGGACTCTGCTCTGCCAGAGAGGCTCCCTAGGAGCCAGCATAAAAGGAGAAACCCCTTGGCACAGAGGTTTCCCTTGCTGTGCACTCCCAGCCCTGCTGCGGAGTGCTGCCTGTTGGCACCTTCTCATTGCTGCAGGGCTGCCCTCTCCAAATGGGGGATGAGAGAGAAGAGAGCTCTGGTGTGGATCCACACAAATGTCCCCCCAGCTGCTGCCTGGGAGAGGAGCATCCTCTCAGAGATAGCTTCCACACAAAGAGGATTTGCTGCTGTCACTGCTGTACTGATTATGTGCTCTGGAGGGCCAGTTCTCATGGGCAGGCATACAGCTAAGGATGGATGGATGGATGGACAGGTGTGGATGGGAATGGCCCTCCAGATGGATTTGTATGGGACAGAGGTAGAGATGGCTGAACCCAGTGAGACACAGGGATGGATGAGGCACTTAAGCAAGGTGTGAGTGGAGGTGGACGTGCTTCATCAGGCTGAGGGCTGTGAGCACACTCATGATGGGGATTTTTTTCAGGCTGTCTGCAGACTCAGGTTATTACTCATTTGTGTTACCAGAACGTAAGGGAAAATGGGAACCTGGGAACATCATAACAAGGCACTCAGCAACTTTCACAATCATTTCAGCTCTAAACTCTATTCTTAACAGCTTAAAAAAACCCCAAAACCCGCCCATCCATTATGAGTCCTAGTGTTTCAAAGCTAAGAGCCAGTCCAAAGCTTACCTAAGTCCCGTCCCTGTCCTCAGTGCCTCCCCCTGTGAGACTGCAGCCTTCAGCCCTGGTCACACCTCTGCAGCGCTGAGTCCCAGGTGGGCTGTGCAGTGGTGAGATCCCTGCTGCTAAGGAAAAGGAGGCACACAGGCAGCACTGCAGCATGATCTATGTACCAGGAGAGATGAACTGAGGAAAATAATGAGCAACAGAACCATTCCAAGATTCCTAAACTTACTGAAATTGATGGTGAAGCCTTTGTTCTGTTCCGTTCCTGTGCTTTGAGATGGTGCATCATTCTGAATGCAACAGAACTGTCTGCAACACAAAAGGCACGGGACTGGCTTGGTTGTTGAACATGAGACAACCGAATGTTTTACCTTCTTGAGAGGGGCAGAAAATGACCTGGGACTGGCGTCTAATTGAAAGAGTTGCAGGCACCTGTAGAAATGTGCAGCTAGGAAAGCCATTTGAGTGGTTCTTTCTAAAGTGTCAGCATCAGGTCTTGGAGATGACATACTGAGATGGGAGTAGGCAGCTTGTGCCTTCCTCAGCACCGTCCGGGCTGCCTGCAGACTCGTGCAGACAGCCCCGTGTTTATGTTCCCTTTCTCTCTTTAACAATTCATCAGAGCAAAACTTTTATTCCCTAACTTTTCCTTTTTCATGTTGAGAGAGCTGATAATGTCAAAGTTCACTCCTAAGAACTCGCAAATCCCTTGACAGTCATGTAGACAACCTGGGAGGGTCTGAGACAAAACCAACTTTTCATTTACACTCCGAAGATGCACTGAAGGCTGCAAGCAGAGAACAGCAGACACTAACTGCGCCAACATGTTTGTAACTAGGGACGTGGGCTGGTGCTGAATTTGCCAGTGTCAGGCTTATGGTTGGGCTGGATGATCCCAAAGGCCTTTTGCAGCCTCAGTGACTGATTCTGTGTTGTGCTGGCACTGCAGGTGTATTTAGATTGTAGCCCTAAAGCTGCAATTCTGGTAGAGCAGAAAGGTACTGAGTAAAAACCCCATGCTACCACACAAGCTGTACAGTCCGGACAGGAAACCAATGTGTTCATGTTAGGGAGAGAACTTCCCGAGTCCCCAAGTCCCTTTGCTCTCAGCATGCTGTCATGGTTTAACAAGGAGTTGCTTTTGCTTGGTTACAGGGGGAGCGGGTTGCAGTGAAGACCCGGTAAAAGTTTTTTAGACTCTCCCCCGACTCCTGGGT
>WBNH01006629.1:117621-168263 GCA_013401255.1 Urocolius indicus | reverse complement strand
GTTCTGTTTTGGGGTTTTATGTTTTAGTTGGTATTAAATTATTTTCTGTTTTCTTTCCCAAGCCCAGCAGCCTGGTCTGTTTTGTCCTGCACCTTAAGCGGCAATTCAGCTCTCCCTGCCCTTTAGCAATCCTTAAGTCTTCGGTACTTGAGGCTAACCGTGGTCTTTTGTTCCCTGATGGGCCTAAACCACGACACATGCCCAGTCCCAGTGCCACAACTTCAGGCTGCAGTGGGAGGCTGTGTCTCGTCACGGGGCTGCTTTGACTGCAGAGCTTCACTGAGGTAGCACCTTGGCTTCTCCTTTGCCATGGGTCAGCAAGACACTACTGCAATGAGGCCCTCACTTGGACAGTTTATGGCTCTTATCTGGGAGCAGGAGGATCTGAATGCAGAGTGCTGATACACACCTCCACTCCCCTTGGCTCTACAAACACAGTATTGCTATTTGCATCCTTCCTAGGGATGTGCGTGTCGTGTGCATGTGTGGAAGAACAGGTGAGGTGTGCTCCTTGCCCAGCTCAAGCTTAAGGGCAGTCAAGAACAAAACAAACCCAGAAAGGCTTGTATTCTGATGGCCCTACCTAAAACAAAAGGATCACCCCAAATCCTTGTGAATGCTGGGGCACAGATCTGGGCTGGATCCTCCACATCTGGGCAGAAGTCAAGATCTTAAGGGCCACACAAAGCTCTGCTAACTCGAGGAAGCATGGAGGGAAGGCTGGACAGGGGCAACTTACAAGCACGGGGGTATTTGCTGCTGAACGGATCTTCATGCATCATATGCCTTGTTCATGCCCAAATGTCAGCTGGGGGATGTTCAACAGTTCTTGATGGCCCTGTGGTTTCTGTAGCCTGCTTCACAGCCCACAAAACACCAGGAACTGAAAGGAATGAAGGCTGTGTGGGGAGAGCTGCTGTTAGCACTGCCAGCACGGGCTGGGAAAGGGCTCAGGTGTGCAGAGGGACAGGAGCAAGATCCAATAAGCCTGTCTCGCTATTTAAATCTCAGTTGACCCTACCTGTTTTTGCACTGTGATACTCTGGTCATTTTATTTTTCTTCCTGGTAGTGTGGAAGTGTTCAGAAGAAGCATCCCAAACAGCTCAGCCCATTTTATGGCTACTGGTGTCACTGTGATTATCAACAACATTCACCTCCCAGCACCACAAAGGCCCTTATTGTGCTGCCATAGGGAGAAAGCAAAGAAAGGCGTTTGACTTGCCTGAGTATCCATACCTTGACAGTGTTAGAGCCAGGAAGAGAAAACAAACCTCCAGGTTCCTATTGCAAAGCCAGGGATGGCCATGGTGTGACTTGGAGTGTTCTGTCCTGCCTGCGTGTGCAGACACAGGGTGGCTGATGCCACGCTGCCGTCACCAGGACGAAGGAGGCAGCAGGAACACGTCTAACTGTATCTTCTTGGGCCTCTGATGCAGCTCAGCCCAGCTCCAGTTGGGGCATCCCTGTGAAATGCTCCAGAGCCCCTATCCTTTCAGGTCTCCTGTGGCTTTTGGCCAAACATATTTTGGTGTGCTGCTTGCTGGCTCAGGGAAGTTGGATAGCCCTGCAAAGTCTGCCCACGCTAGCTGCAGTCTGACCTTCTCACTCTTCCTTTCCCTGTTCTCCCGTGTCTTTAGCTTCATTCAAGTGAAGTGTGGACTCTTTTACTCAATCACAGCCTCTGCTCCAATCTTCTCCTGCCCTGATCTTTTCCCACAGGTAAACACTCAAGTCCATGCACATCCCCACCTAGCCTGCTGACTCTGGCTGGGGTAAATTCTATCAGAATGACTTGAGACTTTCCAGAAGGCAAAGCTGGGACAGAGCACTGCGCCCAGCTGCCTGCAAAGGTGCAGAGCATGAAGTCTGCTGTTCCCCCTTGACCAGCCTCAGCTGAACCAAACCAGGCAAGTGCACCCAATTTCTGGATTCAATCAGCAGCAAGAGAGCTTCTCAGAACAGATTACTGGAGAAAGGGCTTCTGAGAGAGAAGATGCCCTTGGCATGAACCCACTGTCCAGTGCGCTGGCCTGCTCTGGAGGCGATGGGACTCGGAGAAAGGCTGAGGGGAGCGGGTGCTGAATGCTCCCCTTCCCTGCCAGCAGCAGCCACTCTGTGGCTCAGCCCTGTCCTCTCTTCCATCACAAGGACATCCCTGGGGCCCCAGTGTCTTCTCCCTGGTCGGCCCATTTCCCTGGCTGGCCCTGGCAGGCTCTGAGCTGTCTCTGTCACTGGCTGTCAGGTGCAGCTCTCCCTCAGCACTCCACCAGCCCTTTCCTTCTTTATTTTTAAAATTCCCCTGAGCCTGCGAAGGTCATTTGAACAAACTGGAGCTGACAGGCATTAACTTGGAAAAAGGCCCATTGCACCATGATAAACTCCATTTAAAGAGAAACAAAACTGCCAGGCAAGGAAGGAACAAACGGTGAGAGATTTGTCACTGTGAGCCGGGGAGGTGAGGCTGTCAGCTCTGGCCTCACCTGCTCCCATTACGCATCCTCACACGTTCCACGCTGGCTGTTTCCACAGCAGCAGCTCCTGCCCCTGCAAAGGGGCTGGACTGGGGTGTTGTGCAAGACCACAGACAGAGCCATTCCCAGCACCAGAGAGACCACAGGGGGAGATCACATCGGTGGACCCATAACTGTGGTGAAGAGGAGAGGGAATCAAAGCTCAGAGGAGAGTCACGATCTGAGCTGCAAGCTGACCTCGGGTTGTGAGTGTCCTGCTTCCAGTCCCCAGACCCGAAGTCTGTTGTGCATGCCTGTTCTCAGGCACTCGGTGTCAGTGGGAGATGAGCACAGTTTCACACCTGGGGAACACAGCACTGCCACAGCTCCAAGCCTGCCCTGGGCACTGAGGTTTATCCCTTGGGAACCTGCATCACAGAGGTGACTGGAAGAAGCCATGGCCGCTGCCAGCCCTCCTGTGAGGGATGGTCATGGCACCTTCTCTTCAGCTGTCAGCCAGAAGAGCCACGTGAGGGGCAGAGGGAGATAGGAGAGGGAGAAGTCAGATGTATCAATCCTAGTCCATACAACTGCTGATGAAACTTGTGCTCTGTCCAAAGATACATCCTAATGCCTCCCATTCAATTTGCACATAGTTTCTTTATGCTTTGCTTAGTGTCCTTGAAACAAAGGCAATTGGTTTCTCTGCTCCTCTGGGCATCATGTGGGATCCAAGTGCCTCCAGCCCCCTGCGGAGCTGCAGCAGCTCCAGCCAGGCTCAGCAGGCCTGGGAGGGTCACACTCGCCTGGCCAAGGTTGGGACAGGGCTACCCCGCAGCCAAATGGCAAATGAACTGCTGCAACTGCAGATCAGCAAGCTCAGAAGTGGCAAGAAGTGACTAATGCACCTTGCAGACAGGAACTAAGCCCTGCTCTTCCTCGTGCCTTGTCCTGCAAAAATGAATAGTAGTCTTTGTGCTCACAGAGCATTGTGGCAGATCAGTTCAGGCCACTTGCCAGGGATCCAGTGCAGTGTGCCCAGGCTCGGCGCTGAGGGCCTTCTGCACTCAATTGGGTTATAAATAGTGCCTGGCTGACCAGGCTGAGAAATCAGAAGGGTCTTGACACGGTCCCTACAGCAACGGTCACCATCTAGGCAAAACTGTCAGCTACGGGAACCCTGTTCCTCACTGATGCCCACCCATCAAGAGTGCCGGGAGGACCGAGTGGCCAGCGGGAAAGCCCTGTCTGTGAAGAGCACCAGGAAGGTCTCTGCTGCTCACACCTGGCCCTGTGCCCAGCTCAGATCTGTCGGAAAGGGGCAGACAGGGCTCTTCACCAGGTTCTTGGGCAGCATGCAGCTGCAGCTCAGCAAACTCACCCAGGCTCTAGGTGTGCTGAACCTGTGCAGCGCTGCCAGACACGGGACGGACCTATCCCGGCTGTGCCTGTGCCCTCACTCGAGGTCAGCCTCACCTTTTCCCTCCAACTCAGATCTGCTGACCATCCACATTGCAAACTCCACTGCTCAGCCCTGAATGACCCACTGGGCCAGCCCCCGGTGATCTCTGGCTGTGAGACCTGGCTTCACCCCACAGGGACCTTCAGAGCCACCTCCCTCTGCTTTGCTGTGGCTTCAGGAACTGCTTGAGCTTGAAAGCCCTGAGCACTGCAAGTCCTTTGGGACAATCCTGCCCCCAAATCCTCTGTTCCTGTCTCTTACCCCCCACTGCAGTCCCTCTCTTCTGAACCATCCTGCTGAGGCTACGTACCTCGGTACTTCATAAAACAAGGCCCGTGGCCTGCCTCAGTCAGGATGAGAGGTCTGGTCCTGCTTGCTCCCAGCACTTCGGGCTTAACGGCTGTCTTTCACTAGGTATGTGGGACAGGGAGTCTTGGTCTTGCTTAGGGCTGATATTTCTGATCTGTAGGTACAAGTGGGAGTAAATGGTGGGTCTACTACTGCTCCTGAACCCCAGCCACAACAGTCACGGCAGCAAGGAGAACTAGCCCAAGCACTGAGCAAATGTGGTGGAAGTGTTTCAATCTCAACGTACTTTCTGTGTAGTGGGATTGCAATGGGATTTCAGCATGTGTGTAGGAACCAAAAGCTCTTTTTCTAACAGATCCCTTCACTCTTCTAAAGCACGTTTTTACTGGCATTATTGTGGAAGTATTTTTCTCCCTCCATATTGAGCCTCTTCAGTCAACTTTGGTTACAGGTAGGGGTTTTACAACATGATGGAAAACAGAGTATGTCTCTGTTGATGGCAATTCTTCATGCAGATTTGACCTCTGGGGGAAGAGGGGAGGTTGTTTTGTAACCAAAAAATTCTCTTGCCAAAAATGTTGCCCTGGTAACTGAGGCTGGAGAGAGGAGCCTGGATCCTGATGCTCCCCGTTGCAGGGAACCTGACTCTGGAGAGCAAGAGGTGGGCCCTGGAGAGCTGTCTGAGTGGGGCTGGGTATGTCTGAGATACCTATGTGGAGATGGGGGAGGAGAGCTGTGAGGGGAAGAGGCCATGGCAGCGAGTGCAGGATGAGACCCAGAGCAGCACAACAGGTCTGAAACACTGACAAGGAGGGAGAGGATGAGTGAGGCAGTCAAACTGGCTGGCAGCACATGCAGGGGCTCATGCCCTCCCCAAGATGCATTGATATTCTGAGATCCCTCCCTGCAGCAAAGATCATTCCCTCGGAGTCACCTTTGCTTGCCCCATAGCCACAGCCACGCCAGGCCGGCCCCCAGCCCTGGGTGAGGAGGGGGCCGTGTGCCTGCCTTCCCTGCGCTCCCACTCTTTCTTCTGGAGCCCAGCAACAAGTTTAATTGGAAAAAACCAAGGCTGACTTGGAGGTAAGGCAAAGAGGCAGGGAGAGCCTGTGCCAGCTGACACCGTGATCGATTACCTGGAACTCCACCTGACACTGAAATTAGGGTTTTTTAATGATAGGCCGACTCTCCCTGGATGTGGAATTCAAATGATCTCCAAAGCTTCCCTGCGACTGTCACTGGCTGCACGCAGTGGTACACGCCACACGCAGGTACTTTGTCTCTGTCACTGCTGAAAGGACATTGTTATTACCAACAACTCTTTGTATTAACCAGTCTCCTACCTAATAGACAACACTTTACGTTCTGCACCGTTACCCAGTCAGGGCTGCCGTGTGCCTGAGAGACACATGCTTCGCCCTGCTTCCCCGGGGGCCGTGGAGAGCCAGGGCTTAGACAGAGGATGCACACACACCTTGCTCCTGCCCCTCAGCTCCTGTGCTGGGGCTGCGTGTCTTGGTGCCAGGCTCACAAACTGGTGGGGCAGGGGGTGGCCGTGCTGGGACACCAAGGGGCCTGGCACGCAGCCTCCTGGGACTCCTTGCAAGGCAGAGTGGAGCTTTTCCACCCACTGATATCTCACATCCCAGGGCAAAGTGCTCCAGGCAGTTTCCTCTCTCTTTATCCCACTTGGTGAGCCATCAAAGAAATGCTTGCTGGGCTTGTACCCTCCCTTGCCTGAAGGGGATGGAAGAAATGCCAGACCCTCCCATACCCTGTCAGGGGCCATGCTGTCACTGAACCCTGGTCTATCCCAAAGCATGTGCAACTGTGTGGAGGGACTGTCACTGCTGCTGGAGATTGTCTCCCAGGATATTGCCCCCACCTTCCTTCCTTCATCTCTTGACCGCTTTTGTCCTTGGGAAGGTAGAAAGGTGACTGGTGTGATTGGGAGAGGAGACTAGGAGGTTCTGTGGCCATTACCTGGGCATATTGATGGCCTCTTCTCATGAGACGTGACAAGCAGAAGGACCAGATTTTCCTTCCTGCTAGGCAAGGCGGGAAAGGAAGAGATGGAAAAAGAGAGTGGAGTGGGGAGGGAAGGAAGCTGAAATAATGCAGAGACAGCAGTAGCCTATGAAACACCATGTGTTGAGTGGGATTTCCTACCTCTCATTGCTACGCTGAGTGAAGATGTGGAAAACTGTATGGAGGGAGGAGGGCCTTTGGCTGTGTCTTGTGGTGCTTGCAGGAGGAGACAGGTTCTGTGTGATGGTGATGCTGGAGGGCAGAGTGAAAGGTCTTGCACCCAGAAACGGTCACTGCAAACTCCCATCTCCCCCATGAGAGGCACAGTGGGGAGGTCAGATGGGACACCAACTGCTCCCAGCTCCAGCACCAACTGCTTTGTGCTGTGTTGAATGAGCAAAGCCAGGCACATGTGGGGCTGGACTGGGCATTGGGAAGCAGTAATTCAGCCCTTCTGGTTTGCCTCAGTGAGTAAGGCCACGGGGGAGGTCGCTGACTGCTGCCGTGCTGCTTCCTGCAGGCTGGACAGCCCTGCCCAGCACTGTAGCCCACAGCCTGGGCACGGCCGCAGCCTGGGCTCCCTCCTGGGCATGGCTATGTCTGTCCCACACCGCCTAAGACTCTGAGAAGCAAACACTGCAGGGGCTGCCAGGGAAAATGCCCCATTGCCTCTGTGCCTCAGCCCTCCCTCTGTCACCAGGGTGGCTGAAGAAAGCCT
Organism: Urocolius indicus; assembly: GCA_013401255.1. Classification (NCBI taxonomy): domain Eukaryota; kingdom Metazoa; phylum Chordata; class Aves; order Coliiformes; family Coliidae; genus Urocolius; species Urocolius indicus. Next base: position 161,295 of record WBNH01006629.1, on the reverse strand, counting down.
TTCCCTGAGCAGGTGCTCAGCACCCAGCCCCCAGTTGCCCCCTGCCCACCCCAAGGTGAGGAGCACGTGTTCAGGCAGTTCAGGTGCCCAGTTCGGGGGTTCAGGGGCAGAGCTTTGCTCTGTACCACCCCCAGCCAGCTCCCCACAGCCACGGGTGCCCTCCCCGAGCCGGGTGCCCACGGGAGCTGAGCAGAGGGGCGGCAGCGGCCGCTACTGCCGCTGCTCCTCGCCGGTGAGCAGCCCCTAATCTGAGAGGCGTGCCAGTATTAATGCCTTTAATAACGACGGATCAGATTGTATGAAGAGTTTTAATTGATGTCTATATCCCTGGAAACATAAAAACAGCCATGCAAACGTCTTACCACTATTATTTTATCAAAGGTTTTGACGTGGCTGCTGCATAGGAGATGTCAGGGAAAAAATTCATGTCTGCAAGGCACAAACAGGCGAAGTAATGGGATATAAATCACAAACAGTGAAAGGGGAAAGTGGCTCGTCACAAGATCATACAGTTTTCACTAGGAGGGAGAGCAGTGAATTCTCAATACAAGCAGCAGAATTCATTCATTCTCTGGTGCCCTCAGCCCTTTTTCCCCTCCCTGTCCCAAACACTTCTCCCCCCCTGCCCCCAGCCCCAGGACACACAGCCCTGTGCAAGGGCTGACCATTTTGGAGGCGCCTGTCTGGTCAGGTAAGTACGAGCTACTTCTCTTCCTTATCCCCTCCTACTTGTACAGCAGGCACTTAAAACCAGCCCAAAAGCAAACAGTACCCCCTTCTCTTTCGCTGGTCAAGAGTATAATTAGCCCTTCAGCAGGCCTTCTCAGCTTTTGCATCCCTAGGTGGCCTAAAACACCCTCCTAAGCAGTGTTTCCATTTCAAAGAGGGTGCTTGGTGTGGGAGACAAAAAGGGCTGATGGGTTTACTGGTGGCAGAGAGGAGGAAGGCAATCATGAATTCAGGTTGCCCTGGAGTAACTTTGGGAGGCTGCCATGCAATGCCAGCAGGAGATCAGCTGCAGACCTGCTCCTCCTCAGTGACTAGCTCTTGACCTTCAGGGCACATGGATGGCTGGGACCTTGTTGATGGCTCACTATTTGACCACACTGTCCCCTTTCCACAGACCCATAGAGCTCGGCCAGTGGGCCCCGGTGACCAAGAGCCAGCCATGAGACCCTCACAAGTTGCCCCTGCACCAGCGCCTCGCAAAGGCTTTGCTTCTCCAGCCACGGGTGTCCCGTGGGGTGATGCTACATCATGGGAAGATGTTCCAACCGCCCAGCAGAGCTGGGGAGGCATAAGCACAGTGTCAGGAGTGGCTGCCTTTTCCAGGGTGCTGCCGAGAGGCAGCTTGCAGCGTGGCTTTCCTGCCCAGTTGCTTGGGTTGCAGACACAGAACCGTGGCGAGGGGGGCTGGCTGGAGGAAGGGAGGAGAGGATGAAAAGGAGGAGAAACTGCTGGATAAAAAGAAATTCAAAAAAAGTAAGTGAAATATTCAAACTGGAAAGTGATATTACAGAAAACTGCAGGGAACACGCTTGAGTGCATTCAAATTTATTCAAACTCTGCGCCTGACATTGATGAATGCAACAGCTTTTCCCACAATATGTAGAGCGCACAGGGCATTTAGGATTGCAGCATCCCTTCCACTGCAGCTGTCTGGGGGCCTGCTCTGAGCACTGTGCACACCCCTGCTCTGGGCCCTGGCGTGCCCCCTGAAAGCAGAGGCCAGGAAGCTGTTTGGGAGGGAAGAGAAAAACAAACAAGAAAGAAGGATTCCAGCAAGAGACCAGAGATCAGAGATTTCAAGGCTAATCCAGCCTCGCTGTGCGTGAGGTCTTTATCTCTGCAGCAGGACCCAGGTTCTTCTCTAGCAGTGAAGTCCTTCCCAACATGCATGCACCCACAGGAGGGGTGGGGGGGTTGTACTGGGATGCACACACAGGCCATTGCCTTTCTGTAGGTCCTAGAAAAACATTCCCTGCCTTCCTGGCAACCAGTGCAAATCTGCCTTGGGAGCAGGGACTTTGACATACATCTTCTCTGGCTCCAGTGGCAGATCTTGCAGCTCTGGCCCAACACAAGACCACAAACCACCCATCTTCCTGCAGAAGCACTCTTGCACCCTCTTTGCATGCCACAGTGACAGGCTGGCACCCCAAGTGATGGCTTCCATGCTCTCCTCCAGTTTCTCCTGCCCTTGCCTGGGGCGTAAGTGCAGCAGCTTTTGAGAGTAAGAGGGTGCAGAACAGCCTCAGTCAACAACCACCTGTAACTGTCTATCAATGTCATGCCTGCAGGTGTTTTTGGGAAGAGGCTGGGTGGAGCTGCCCTTCTGGTACATTCTCCTGGAAAGAAGTGCAAGCCCACCAGTGTGCCCAGTAGACACTGAGCTCCAGCTTTCTCCTCCACTGGTGTATCTGGATCCTCATGTTGGAAAAGGCCTGATGCCTAGAATGTGGGAGACCTCAGCTCACCTCCCAGATGCACAGCAAGTTCCCCGTGTGGCTGGGGTCAGCTCACACTGGCGTTGCAGGCTGGATTCTCCACAGGTGCTGTGGCAGCCTGGTGGATGTTTTAAACGAGAGGTGTTTTTAAACAAGAGTGCTGTCACTGCAGCCCTCCTGTTTTCCACAGTGTCTTTCTGCTACTGTACTATATCTAACACCTACAGTTTCTGATTTAGACTGTTTTGCCTTTCCTCATCAAATCCTGTCCCCCCTGTGCTTCTGTGGCCTCAACTCTGGCTCAGGTGCAGACCACAGTGCTTGGCCCATGAAGGCGTTTGGCTGCTGGTCCTTCCTGATCCCAGCGGGGAGCTGTGAAAGGGGCTTTTCCTGCCGTTTGCTGCCCAGGGCTAGGGAGGGACAGCTGGGAAGGTGCCGCTGGCCCAGGGTCCTGCTCCAGAGGCCCAGCAAACAGCCTGGGGTGGAGATGTGTGTTGTGGCCTGACAGGGGAACCGAGAGCTTCTCTCCCTCTCCCTCTCTCTCTTTTTCTCTTTAGATCGTCGTCATGGTGTAAACAAACAAGCTAAACTCTATGAGATTTACAGTGCCCGGCTTCGGTGGCTTCCAGTGCGGCGCAGTGAGATATTTCTGTACAGGCAGGCTAAGCACTTTCCATTTTATACCTCAGCGGCTTTATAGCATCTTAAGGATTTCTGTGCATGCCTGGCTTCACTCAGAGGGAAAAAAATCAAGCTTGTAAATAAATACTAAATATATATGAACAAAAAAGACAGAAGGGAAGAGAGAGGGACACACAGGCACACACACACCCGCGCTGGCGGAGGGAGGCAGCGAGGGGAGGCAGAGGCAGAGGGGGCTGCAGGGGAGATGGAGAGACAAGAGAGAAAAAGGAAAGAGCCAGCTGAGCAGCAAGCTGAGGACAGGCTCTTCTCCACCACAGCCAGATGGAAAGAAAATAAGCCAGAGTGAGCAGCTCTCTGGCAGTTTGGGGAATATTAATTTCCCATCAGGTCAGGTTAATGGCTGTGCCTGAGGTTAGACCGCAGCGCTCCGTCACTGGCCGCTGGCCCGAACTCAGGCACCCCACTGGGCTGCTCCCCTGGGACTCTGCCCCCTCCTCATTCTGCCTCTCTGCCATCTGAGAAACGTGAATGAGCTGCCCTGGGCTCTGTGGCTCTAATGCTGGCACCCCTGGCCTGGGAAACCCCCCCAGCCTGGGTCACCCCCCAGCCAAGTGCCCACTTCAGTGGGGACTGCAGTTTTTGAGATTAACCAGGTTTTCTCTTTCCAGCCCCATTACTTCTCTCCTTGGTGACAGGACAGAAACACAGCCCATGGCCTGCAGCAGGACCCCAGTGAGGGTCTGGCATGCCCAAACCCCCACTATTAATGGATCTTTGCTGTCTCTAGTAGCAGCAGCCTTTCCCTTGGACCCTTGGCCAGTGAGTTCTTAGAAACAGCTGCAATGAAAGATTTTTGTGCTTTGTGTTTTGTTTTGATGTTAACAGAACATTTAATCCCCACTCAGGATCTATCACCTGCACCCACAGCATGGAAACCAAGCCCGAGGGCTGGCTACATGTGATGGTAGGCAGCAGAATGGGTTTCCCAAAGGATCCTTGCTGAGCCCTAACGAGTGCAGGTAAGTCTGCTCCACGCTCTCCAGACCTTGCTGTGCTGTTACTGCCCCACTGCTAGAGACGGGACGTGGAAAGGGAGAAGGGACACAGGGAATTGGTGACAGAGATGGGAGACAAAGTTTGATTTCTATAGGCCACACCACATGAGAGGTGAGCTGACAGACAGTGAGCCATGGCAACCACACACACCCCAGGGCAGCAACACTGCCCATGGCACACAGAGGGTGTGAGAGGGACACCATTGCATCACACACACACCCCCCCTGAGCAGCAACACTGCCCACGGCACACAAAGGGTGTGAGAGGGACACCTTTGCACCACACACCCACCTGGGCAGTAACACTGCCCACGGCACACAGAGGGTGTGTGAGGGCTGCTGGGATGGGAGCTCAGCCCATCCCCTCAGGAACCAGACCCTGTGCCATGGCACTGCAGCAGGCCCCGGCCGCCCATGCCTTTCCCTCAGACAAACAGCACCAGCCAATGCCGCTAGTGAGACCCCCGAAGCTGCTGGGCCCAGGTTTGTGTTAACATGGAGCGAAGGCTCCCGTGCATGGCTGTGCTGGGGGGCAGCCGCAGCCCTGAGCATGGCCAGCTCTGTGCCCCTGGCAGCCCTCCCCCGGGCTCCCACCGGACCCTTGGGACCCTGGGCCGCTGACAATTTTTCACCACTCTCTCTGTGCCCAGGACTTGCTTCCCCTTCTCAGATATTAAGTATTCAAACCTCATTTACATCCTTATTTTTCAATTTGCTGCCACAGTAGTTTAATTTATTCTATATAATTTCTTTTTCTGAGGGGACATTAATCATTGCCCTGTGCTTTTTGGCGCCTGTGGGATATGTGTGTGGGGTTGTTTTTTTTAAATCAATAAAATAAAGCAACCTTCCTTTCCCTGTACCCACCCCCCACTCTCCTCCCCACCCCCAACGTGCCCCTTTGCCGCAGGAAAAAAATATCATTTCTCTCACCGTTTTTTTTTACCCCCATTGTTTCCTTCGTTTTCAGCACCAACAGATTAACTTGTCTGTTTTATTTCTGATGAGATGCCGTGTGAACTGGGTGTCTGGGAGGGGAAAGCTCCTGTCTGGGGCTGCCCACTGTGTCACTCGAAGGGCGGGTTTAGGATGACGTCCCTGCTGAAGCCCAGAGCCACTGGAAGGGGAAACATGGTGTTTCCAAAAGCCGGGCTGTGGGAAGAGCGAGTCCAGTTGTGGTGCAGGAGTGGCTGGTGGGGTTGGGAAGGATGCACAAGCAGCCAACACAATGGACTGCAGATGTACACCTGTGAGGACAGGGCAATGCCTACCCTGAGGCTCCGAAAGGAAAGAAGGCAGGAGATCACACGGGAGAGGGAGAGAGCGTGAGGGAGGGGGACAAAGACAAGCAAAATGCAAGAAAAAGAGAAAATGCTTCAGGAAGAAGACCAGAGACCCCAGAGCTTTAATGGCTTCTCCACGTGCCTGTCTGACTTGGGCACAAGGCAGAGCAGCCTGTGCTGTGGGCTGGGCCTGGCCATAGGGAGCGGGACACGGTGCTGGCACTGCCCGGGGGTGCTGCTGGGCACCTCTCTGGCCACTGCAGCTGCTTTGTTGTTGTTGTTATGTAATCCCTGGTAACGAAAATCCAGCTCTGAGAGGATGCTTAATGTGGTATTAGCCAGTTGAAATATAAGTGTAAATTATGTGCCTGCAGCAAGGAGAAAATGGTTACAGCAGCAAACATCCCTCTTTAGCAGCACACTGTAGTCAAGAGAGCTGATAAAAGAAAGGGCATTGTGATGGACCAGTTTTCCATTGGAAAATGCAGAATCCTCCAAACTGAGCCATTTTCTGGAACCATTAAATGTTGACTGGAATTTTTGGCAGAGAGGTGAGGTGACCTCAAGTGCAACGGGGTGCTTGGTTTTGCCTTCTCATTAGACTTACGAGCCCCTCTGTGCTCTAAGGCCACTGAAACACACAATTCAACGCCACTGTCAAGTTTCTGCATTGAATTCCAGCATTAACAGTCTGTTCTCCCCTCTCCTGTCCATTTTATGTTCCAGTTCACGGTGAAAACAAAGGTAGAACCAGCACAAGTTCCCAGAGGCTGGCCTTCTCTTTCCTGTTCGTATCTAGGGATCAGCGGCACTGGCAGGCAAGGGAACATCTTCCCCAACACTGCGACAGGACAAGACAGAAGATGTGGAAAGTGTTTCTCTCTAAGGTTTTGGTTATTGCAGAAAAGACAGAGTTCTCAGCCTTCCTCAACACAGCAGAGTTGGACACTAGAGGCTTTGTCTACATTGGTGTCCAGCGGAGGAAGCTGCAGTGCACGGTCACTGGCCAAGCTGCAGCCCCTGGTGCTGGTGGCAGTAGGGGAGAGGCTGCACCCCTTGCCCTCCAACAGAACAGTCTTTGCTGGCTGAAACGTGCACCCTTCTGGGAGCTGTGTCTCTGTTGCTGGTTTGTTGCTACCCGTTGTTCTGCTAACGTCTACCTTTGGGGTACCTGGAAGGTTCTTATGGGAGTACAAGGGAGTGTTTCAGATGCGTTGTAATGGAGAATAAATGAATTCATCCTGGGCTTGCAAGAGGCATGAGCTCCACCTCCCAGCCACGAACAGCCCTGCACTATGGAGCGTCCCAGCAAGCCCATTGGTCTGGATTCAGGTTGGGAGTGCAGCGTATCAGAGATGAGCACCTTTAACCAAGGTGTGCACCAGCACCCACCCTGAAACCCTTGAGCCCCTTTGAGTGGGGTGGACAGACTGACCATGTGAACATTCCAACAGCTCCAGCCCCAACTGCCCTTCCCTCTTGCAGCTGACACTGGAAGAGCAGCGTGTAAACAACAGCAAGCCTGGCCTGAGCTGTCCTGTCCCATGTCCTCTGCACCCTGGGAGCAGCCTGAGTGCTTCCAAGCACAAACCATACACTTGCCAACACCCTCAGAGTCCTGTTCCTGCAGCTGGGGTTGGGCTTTGCTCTCAGTCACCAGGGCTGGCAGCAGACCTCTTGCAGGACCACTCACCCCAAGCTTTGCAGCGTGCCTCAGCCAGGGCAGACGCCTCTGGTCGCTTCTTCCTCTGGGGAAGAAACTCTTAGGAGATCAGCACTTGCATCTGTGTTGCATCTTCCGTGCCTTTGTGGCTGTGCTTATGTTTCTTACTGATGCCTCAGGGAACATTCTGTGGAGCTGAAAAAAAATGTCAGATCTGTTCTGCACAGGGTGTTTCACTCCCTGGCTGGTAGGAATATTACCAGAAGACCAGATCTTGCAGTATTTTAGCCCTGTAAGTGGCTCCTTGAGGCAAAAAAAGACCTGTGAAGAAGAAACACAAACACCAAGATACGCGGTTTCCCAGTGTGATCATTCCTCCTCTTCCACTGTTCATGTACTCACGGCTACCCAGGCCAAAACACACCGCAGAACTACTCTCACAAACCGGCTGTAGGTAAAGGTAAACAACCAAGGTGGATGGGGGGNGGGGGGGGGGGGGGGGGGGGGGGGGGGGGGGGGCAGGAGTCAGAAGGCCAATTGTTGGGTAGAATGCAAACACAAATCAGGCAGCTCTCAGTATCTTGGGAGACACCAAGAGAATATCTGAGAGGACAAGGGCTTGCTCAGGGGACTTTCAATGGAAAGACAGAGTGGTGGGTAGTGCTGGGAAAACACACACCTATGCAGCGAGGTTTGCAGCTGCTGGCCAGAGACAACCCTGGACACCTCCTGGAGTTCCAGGTCCAGAGACAGCCCCTGCTCTGGGGAAGGAGGATGCTGCGTCTCAGTCCATAAAGTCCCCACAACGGGAGGAAGGGGCGAGAGACACACAAAGCCAGCAGTAAAAAGAAATGAAAGTGGGCAGCTTGCCACAGCGGAGTGCAGCCTCTGCAGAGCTGCCTTTATTGGCACCCAGGCTGGAGGGAGGTTTATGCTCTCAAGCCAAACTGGAAATGGAGCACCAGGCAGAGCCCTGCAAGCAGGCTGCTGCCCCCCAGGGCCAGGAAGGACAGGCAGCTGCCCTCACACTGCTGCTTTCCCTCACCTTTCCCTCCTTCCCACCTCTCCTTCATTGTCCCCTTCCGTGGCTGGGCTTGTCCTGGTGCTGACTTCCCCAACAGCTCCTGCCATCTGACAAGCCCAAGAACCCCTTCTGGTGCTTGCTCAAGGGCAGCCAGCCTGTGTGGCCCAAGGATGAATGAGGCTGGGAGAAGGTGTCTGTGCTCCTCACTCTGCTGCTTTTCTGCTGGGTGCAGGGCAGTAATTCGCACTACAGTGACGATGTGCTCTGGGTCCATCCTCAGGTTTGTGCCACGCTGCTGTTACGAGGAGAGGAAGGATGCAGCGTGGGAGAAGCAGAGCAAACAGCACACAGGAAGGCAAGGGCATGGAAAGGGGACCCATCACAGGACGAGCTGGTGCCTGAGCTGGTCAGCAGGTGAGTGCCACACAAGCCATGGAAATGTTTTTCTCGTTCATGCAAAGCTGAAAGTCATAAAGGCACATGGAGGGGAGAAATGGATGGGTGTTTGTTCCTCAGCAAGTTCCCCGAGCCCCAGTGCTGAGCTGGACACAGAGACCACTGTGACCCTCCAGGATCCAGTTCAGACGTGTGCCAAGTCTGTGCTGTGACACTCTGGTGCAGCAGTAAAGGAACACTAGAGGCTGAAGGTGAGACATCAGTCACCAGCTACTCTGGGGACCTGAGCCCTCTTCTGCTCCCCAGCTGATTCTTTTTTCCATGCCATTGCATTTATCCAATGCCTCAGTTTGCTGCCTGCAAAAAGCCCAAAGGGATTCTGACATCTGTTGTCACATTAAAACACGTTCTTGACTATGAGGAGGTCAGATACCATGGTGGGAGCGTTACAGCCCAAAACTCTGGTTGCATCCCACGTGGTGCTCTGCAGCCCTGCTGCTCCTGTTGGGGAATGGTGCTGCTGGACCCAGCTCCGTGCACAGGCAGTGCCTCACACACAACACACAGCAAAAGCATTTCCTCCCTTCCTCTCCTCCAGCTTGGCTCTTGAAGCAAAAACACATAATAAAGTAAAGAGGGTTTTAATGACACTCTGCCTGCATGTTTGATATTCCAGCTTGAGGAATGATCCAGTTACGCACTGGAGCCAAGAGAAAGGATCCTATTACTTCTAGTGGACACTGAATCAGTGTCTCTGCAAAGAGACAGGAGCAAACCTCACAGAGGACAGAGCTGTCTGGAAAAAGCCATCACTTCAACAGCTGAATACTGAGCCTTAGGTTTGGGGCTTGCTCCCCTGCAGTCTCTGTGCCCACACACAGACACACACAGGTCCGTGGTGACAGGAGCACCTGAGAGCTCTGTGCAGCTTTAATGAGTAATTTCTTTCCCCCTGAAGTTCCTCTCCTGCTCAGGGAAAGGTACAGGAAGGTTTTGTACAGAACATTGACTTTCTTTTCCATACAAATTCCGATCTGAGAGAGGGAATCAAATCCAGGCCTGAGAGAGGGATCAGGGGTGTGCTTTTGCTGCACTTTTGTAACTGAGATTCACTGCATCTGCGGGATTTATGTCCCCAGACTGGCTCCATCATCCAGCAATCCCCTGGATGCACACAACTGTTTGCACAACTCTCATTGTTTCAGAGGCAGACTAGGCTGTGTGGCTCCACTGACATTACCTACTCTGCCAGGCAGGTGGCTGCAGAGAAAAAGCCTTATTTGTACACTGCATTGGAATGCCAGAAGGGGATTCTTGATGGCAGAGATGACGATGAGAGACCTCTGGACACGAGGACCACTTGCCCTTTTCAGCCTCAGCTAGCCGTGGAATCTAGCCTGCTCTTGCTGTCGATCTAACACCACGTCTGCCAGGGGCAGAGCTGGGTTTTGGGCTGACTGGGGACTTGTAGGGGTTCCACTGCTTTCAAATACAGGGTATCAGGTAACAAATTCAGATGAAGCAGAAAGGGTTGTGATAACAACACAGAGTACCAGCAGAGCTTTGCAAGCACAGAGGCTGCTGGTGGAACAGACCTGGAGACCTCTGACAGACAAGAACTTATTGACTGTTGGTTGATTCCCAGCCTTTGGGGCAGCAGGATTTGTGAGACATCGTGCAGTAACTTGGCAAAACCACAGTAGGAATGCAACTGATTTGTAACACTGACTCCTCATCCCAAGGGAAACAGGACAACAGCGCTGTCTGCACAGACTCACACTGGTACAAAAAGCCAGGCTGGAGGAAGAAAAGATCATCCAGGGGCTGGGGGGGGTGGGAATACCAAGTGAACTTCTGCTCTTGTATATGTGGATCAGAGCCCATAATAGTGGGAAAAAAAGGGTCCAGTTTGTGATGTCAGTGAAGGAATAATAGAAGGATCTGTTCCTGCACTGCAAGACAAAGCTGATGTAAAGCACGAGTCTCTGCTTTCTGCTTTGCAGGGGCCCAGGCAGTGTGATGCCAATGGCATGGTCTTGCCCCCAGTGCTGGGTGCCTGTGCTTGTGCTGCAGCCCAGCAGCCCCCCAGGGAAGCAAAACTCCTGCCTCTCCTGATCTAGCAAGTGGCAGGAACCTGGTGTTCCAGGCACGCTGCCTCCGCTCCCCACCACAGCCCAGCCCCTCGCGCAGGGACACTTTATAAGACCCACGAGAGATGCCAAGGGTTGGCCCTGCCTGTCATTGGGAGAGAGGAACTTTCTGCTCACCTCTGCGCAAGGAGGACAAAGCATGAGATGATAAATTTAATAAAACATAACACACACACACACCAAAAAAAAAAAGAGAAGAGGCCAATGCACAGGAAGGTAATGTGTTCATTTGAATAATGGGCAAAATCAAATTAATTCTACATTAAATAGTTCTGAATAAAGGGTTTAAGTCAGCAGTTTCAAACTTGTTTTCCTTAATTACTTTCCGTGTTTAATGTCATTAAGAAGATTAAAAATTCATTAACAAGAGTAGTAAAGTGGCAAATCAGTAAAGCTATCACTCCAGGTTAAAAACTGCGCTGAGGTTGACACTTTGTACACTTCCACAGGCGCTGTGTGGAACGCTGCCGGGGAGCTGGGGGGCACGTGGCAGCCACCGTGGTCGCTGAGCGAGCGGGACAGCAGGCGCTGCTCGGCACAAGAGCGGCGTGGCCCACACAACGCACAGCGCCAGAATCCTCGGATCAGGAGCAGGCTCAACCATGGAGAATGGCAGGTATTACAGAGCACTAAGGCGTGTCAGGGCAATCCAATTGCTTGACTGGCCTCGTGTCCTCAGCCCTCCCATTGTGAAGATTGGAGGGCACCAAGCACCAGGGTCGCACCAGGCTGGCCTGGGGGGATCAGACAGGGTGCACAGAGACATTTGGGGTATTTATTCTCCTTTAGCTTTAACGACTGCAAATGATGCCCTAGGAGCAGGCACACCATTGGAGGACAGAACAGGGCCCCTCGTTCAGGCAGCACAACTGAAGCAATTGACCTTGTCAGCCTTTGCAAACCGCCTCTCGCTGCACTCTGGAGACCCTCGAGGTCCCAGAGGCCACACAGGTCCCACCACAACCCATCCCAGGAACATGAGAGACCATCTCCACTCAGATCTGACTGACACGGGCCATTACCCCTGGGGAGGTAAGTGGCGGGCCCCACGTCACACAGCAGGCCCGTGGCTGGTGCAGTGGGCCCATCTCCCTGCGCTGTCGCTGCCCACCCACCCCCATGAGCCACAGCATCAGCTGCTTCAGATGATCTCCTTGCATCACACTCATTTCACGTTTCTTAGCAGAGCTCCCTTCTGGCAGGCTGGAGCACAGCACAGAGCCACCTCCTCTTGCAGCCCACACGGGGGTCGCGTGTATTTGACCCCACCACGTGCACTCATGTGTGTGTCTGGTCTCTGACACGCAGCACGCACTGCAAAGGCCCCAGGCCTCTGGGAGCTGAGCTGCAAAAGCTGCGGCTGCAGAGCAGTAGCTGAGAATGGAGGGAGAGTCAAGAAGCCAGAGAGGTGTGATGGCAGAGAGCAACACCCACTCTGCCCTGACAGCAGGTAAAGCACAGGACTGATAACTGACCCAAGCCCCACACGCTTATTGCCAGACCAGGCTCCAGCAGCAGCAGCATCCTCAGCTGGAAAACCAGAGGTCACCTGGGGGGGAAAAAAACCAACATCTGAGGTCTGAAGCTGTAAGAAGTAGTAGGGGCAGCAGACAGAGTGGAAAATAAGAGTCAGATCCTTGGACACAACAAGAGCTGCTTAGGGGGCAGTTTACCTGCCAGTCCCCTTAATGACTGCACTGCATGCTGGTGTGCTTACAGCAGAGACAGGCAGGAGGTCCTGGCACACACGGCAGGTGGGTGCAGGACAAAGGAGTAGCCCTGGCCAAAGGCAAAGCCTTTTCCATGCCACTCCTTGCCCACAGAGCCCTGGGAGCCACCTCATTCTCTCTCCCCTGACCCCAGCTGTGTCACAAAAATCAAGGCCCAAACCAGGTTTATGTGTGTTTGAAAGGGCTCTGACCAGCCAGACCACGCCAGGAAGGGGCTGTGGGTTGCCCTGTGGCTGGGCCTCGCCTTTTTTCTGCTTAGCAGCAAACACAGGGGTTTGACTTAGTTATGCTCAGTTTTGGAATAGAAATGTTTTTGCCTTCAGTTGCCAAATTTCCCCCTGATGAGGCAGAGTCCTGCTCTGGTGAGCAGTGACACAGACACACACGCTTCCTCCCCACCCGCAGGGCTGCACGGCTGCCCCTCTGCTCCCAGCACTGTGGGACCCAGCAGAAGCCCTTTCTCACCACGTCCCTTTGTTCCCGGGGAGCTGCTGCAGCCTTGGTCTGGGAGCAGGTGGGAGGAGGGAAAGCCCTTTTTATTTTATTTCCCCCTCCCCTTTTATTCAGTTGCGACCTTTAATCACCGAAGGACTGGCTCTGAGCTGCTCCTCACTCCTTCCTTCCTTCCTGGGCAGCATGTCTAACAAAGGCCCGTGGTCTGGGTTTGGGGTTGGTGGGGTTGTTTTTTCCCTTTGCTTTTCCCCTCCAGAGATCTAAAGCCTGTAATCAGATACCAGCACCCTCTCCTTCCTCCAGCCCCCCCCACCAGCCCCTGCTGTGCCAGGGCACCCCATCCCCTCCCAGGCAGCAGCGCTGGGCAGGGCCGGGCTGACAGCCCTCCCGGCCCAGCCTGGAGATGAATGCGATAGAGTTACAGGGGAGAGCAGCTTGCAAACTGCCTCCGCTTTGATGAGGCAACATTTAATTATCTCCCTCTCTCCCAAGTCCTCCCCCGGTGAAAAAGATCTCCTATTGTCTAGGCTAATTTGTCCCTTTTGCTTAATTCCCCATCCTGTGTGTGAAGCCCTGGGCTCACGTTACCCTGTCCCCCAACCCTCCCACTGCTCCTCTGGTGCCCCGACACGCAAGGGCAGGAGTCTCTGGGTGTCCCCCTTGCTCCACGGGCCAATCCTGGCTTGCTTCAGGGGCCGATCCTGGCATGGGACTCGAAGCACGCAGCCCCCACTGATCATCTGTTGCCCAAGAGGGAAGGTGCCTGAAAACCTCTGGGGATTTGTCTCCCATGGCCTCACATGGACCCAAGCTGCTGGGAGCAGTGCCCCACGGCCACCCCACCTGTGTCAGCTGGGGAGGACAGAGGAGAGCAGGGCTCGTCCCGGATACCTCCCTGCCCTCCTCTCACAGCCCCTGGCCTGCACTTCTCTACCTGCAGGCACTTGGCTGAAATCCTGTTTCAGTTTTGACCTGGGGAGTGAAGGAAAGAGCCGAAACCTGCAAACTGCTGCTCTGGGTATTTTCCTCAGAGGGAGCAAAGGAGCCTGGCTGAGCAGAGCAGAGGAGCACAGAGGGGCAGAGCACAGATGCCTGGCTGAGCAGAGCAGAGGAGCACAGAGGGGCAGAGCACAGATGCCTGGCTGAGCAGAGCAGAGGAGCACAGAGAGGCAGAGCAGAAGAGCACAGAGGAGCAGAGCACAGGAGCCTGGCTGAGCAGAGCAGAGGAGCACAGAGAGGCAGAGCAGAAGAGCACAGAGGAGCAGAGCACAGGAGCCTGTCTGTGTCCCAGGGCACCGGGCAAGAGCTGCACCCTGTGCCCAGCTGAGGCCTGAGCTCTGCTCTCCTGCCCTCCCCTCAGAGGCAGTGGGATGGGGAGGGGGATGAAGCCCCGAGTGGGATCCCAGCCTTCCTCCAGGAGAAGGAGGAGGAGAAGGAGGAAGGCACTGTGAAAAGGGATTGAGCAAGGGGCTGTAGCACAGCAAGGAAGGGCTGGTGAAAGAGAGCCGAAGGAGGGGAGGAGAGCAGATCAGCTTCCAGGCTGCCTTGAGCCAGAGCCTTTCAAGGAGGGGGCGGGAGGGGGCAAGGGGCAGGGAACGTGGAGGATCAACATTGTCTTCTCCAAAGAGGAGAAGAAAAGAGAGAGAGAATGCAGAAGGAAGACAAAGGGAAACAGGACTTGGGGGAAACAGGGAGACGCTCAGGGACTGAAGCAGGCTGGGGTCCAACTTAATAAGAAGCGAACCAAAACAAAACCCAAACCAAAAGTGAGTGGAGTTGGCGGCGGGCACCCCCTCCCCCAGGCAGCCATCCCCAGAAGGCACTGAAGCTGCCTTTTCAAGCAGCCGCCTCACAATAAATTCATGGCAGCCAGGGCCGGGAAACAGGCTGCTGCAATTTAAAGGAAGCGTGGATTTGCATATTGAATTAAAATTAAGAGCTAATTATGCAAATAAATTATGACATTTGGCAGGAGAATTTGCTTCAAGATCATTTATTACGTTCTTTTTATAACAGTGCGAGCGTTTAACGGTCAAAGACAATATTTTAAAGGAAAATTAACGCAAGATTATTAACCTAAAAACAATTCCACATTAATGAGATGTATTTCTCTTCAACTTCTCACACCTGGCTGCCTATTGATGCCCAGCCAGGACTGTCTCTCAATAACTGGCCTTTTTTTTTTGCAGGCAAATATTGAATGAGGTGGTGAATGTGGCTTTGGACAAACTCACTCGGGGAAAACTCCTTCAGGGTTTTAGCTTGCTGGTCTGTAAAGGAAAGTCGTGAAGGTCAAACGTGTTTCACGGTGCTCCGTGTGCTGGGGCTGGCCAGGTGCAGATGCGCCTGGGAGAGGACACTGTGCTGGCTCCCCTGCTAAAACCAGTGTGATGGCTTTCATCACACCAAGAGACCCAACACCAAGGTCTCAGCCCTTGGTGGGTGTTAACGATCCCGTGGTACCTCGTTCCTGGTGAGATGAGGGTTGTTGGCCCCCTCAGGGAGCTCAGGCAGTTGCTCCCTGCCCCAGGCCGGCCATGCAGTCTCACCCAAACTGGGAGGGGGGTGGCTTCAGGAAGGCCCTGCCCTGGGGTTTGCATCAGGGACCCCGAGGGCTGCCGACGGCTCCAGGACCCAGAAGCTGTGCAATCCCAGCCATCGCCTGTGAGGAGCCTCTGCCCAGGTTCACCCCACACCGCTGGCAGGCTGTGCGGTTAGGTGAGCAGTTGTGTTTCTAGAGGACTGTCTCTCATTCCAGTAGGAGAGGCCCAACCCTGAAAGGCAGAGCACAGGCAGGTGCTCCGGGGCTCGCGTGTTGCGTCTCCCTGTGCTGTGCTCAGGCAGGACGCCGAGGAACCCAGAGGCAGGTTGCAGGAGCTGTGGCCAGGAAGGACTGGAGGAGAGCAAACTACACCCAGATAGTTCAGGAAGCAAGAAAGAGTCTCCCTCAAACACGGTACTCTGCATTCCTACCAAAGATGACCAGGGTACCGTGGTACTTGCCCTTCAACTACCTTCACTCTTCCTGCTTTGCTTGGCCGTGGCTGTCGCTCACTGCCACTCACACACCTCCAGGCAGGATGGGACCTGAGCACCCCATGGTGGTTCTGGGGTTTGCTTTTGTTACATTCCTTTACCCCTGCACCTCAAACATGCCCTCACAGAGCCATCTGCCTGTGTGTAACTAGGGGTTCCTGAACTCCTCGCTCTGCCACAGCCCGAGGGGACCTCACCCCGAGCTCCGCGTGCATCTCTCTTCTGAGGCAGCCGGGAGTCTGCCTCTCACGATTCTTCCATCTCTCTCGGGGGACTTTCCCCCGCTCAAGTCCAAGGTGGAGAGGACATTCCCTGCTCAATCAGTGCTGGCGCACGGCGCACCACGGCGCACAGAGCCAACCGCAGGTAACGAGTTGTGCTGCAGCAAACGACGGGTTTGGAGCCAGACAAAAACGTGTGACATTCGAAGTTCTCAGCTCTCCTCCCTCGGAAAGGCAATCTGTGACTTCTGGACCCTCCTTAATGACCCAGAGCTGGGTGGAAAATAATATTAATAATAATAAAAGAAACAAAGAAGGGGCTGGTGCATTTTTTTAAATAAAGAAATTTCCCTCATCTTGCGGTTAATTTAAAAGGTTTATTTCTTGAAATGAATCCTCTTCATCAAACCTCCGATCCTTGAAAATCAGTGCAACCTGCCTCTGTGGATAATGAATTGATTTGTAATGTAAATTATATCAAACACCCTCCCCGCCAGCATTTGTGTGTGAGTGTGTTTAATCTAAAGCGTTTAAGTCTGAAAATGAGCTTCTCCATCAAAAGTCTCGATTCCATTTACATTTCTTGCATACGAGTCAATTTGTGCCTGACCCAGTCTATAAATCACTGCCAAGGAGTGCTGTGTCTGTACCTCTCCTCTCCCCCCACCCCCTCCTCACCCTCCCATCCTCGCTCACGCTGCGTTCAAACAGGCGCCTCTGGAGCAGCTCCCAGGGCTCTGACCGCGTGGATCCTGGCTCTGAGGGGGCTGCAGTGTGGGCAGAGAGCGGGCAAGGGGACGCAGGGGAGGAAGGGGAGCCCTGCTGGGCCTCTGCTGCCGCTGGGGAAGGATCTCCCCAGGAGAGGCACACACGACTGCTCGGCCGCAAAGGAGCCCACGGCTCAATGGTGCTGGAGGCTGAGGTCTTCTACTGGTGCAAAATCCGTGGAGTGGGAATGGGTTAAGCACCCAAAGGCTTCAGGCCCATCGTTCTCCCCCCAGCTTTTATCCTCCACCCCATCCCGCTGGCAGTGAGGTGCTTCTCAGCTTGCCTCCCGGGTGCTGAAGCCAGAGGAAGGTGCCTCTGGGGTGCTCCCCTCGCTGCTCGGGCCTCCCATATGACAAGTGCCTGAGGGCCTTTGGGAGAGCAGGGGATGTGAAAATGGTGGTGGCTTCACCCTGAAAGTCTCTGGGCCCAGGTGGGTATTGGCAATGGAAGGTCCTTAGCAGAGACGTACCTGCAGGCCGGGCCAGTCATGGGCTCTGGCCTCCTCATGGCACGTCGGCAGCGCCTGTGAAACATGTAGAACGTCACAGAACCAAACACAGAACTTGAATGGGATCATCAGCCCGTCACTGGCACTGGCATGGGGTTTCGTGACATGCTTCTGCTCTGTCTTTCCTTCAGAAAAGGCACAATTTAAACTGGTTTCTAATGTCAGGGGAAAAATGGCATCCAGTTTTGGGCCATTTCATCAGTCCAGAACCAAAACAATTCCAATGCATCAGTGTTGAAACAGCTTACTGCAGGGCACGAGTGCAGAAACAAGAAATTAACAGTTACACCAGCCACAGATGCCAGAAGAGCTGCTGGAAATGCATCCCCGTGTCCTTATGTACAAACATTACACAACCAGCTTAGCCAGTCCTTCTTGGACTCTCTTGCACTCTCTCTTCCCATAGCAGAAAGCTGTCTGAGAGTATGAAGTAACTGGAACACAGAAGGTGCCCAGGTCTCATAAAGAGCTCGAGATGAAGAACAGAGCCAGTGGTCACTTTCCCTGCCCAGAGTCACTTTGTGTTCTGCCTCTGCAAACCTCCACCTCCCAGAGCCCCTGGAGAAGCCAGCTCCATCCATCGCCTCCTGGTCTGTCACACCCCAGAAGAGACCGATGTCCAGCCTAGAGGTGTGAATTCAGCTTGAGGCAGCAAGTCAACCTCAGGCGACTGCCTTCCAAAAGGACTTACAGTGGCTCATAGGCTTGCTACCAGCAAGGTGCCTTCCTCGGTTTAAATGCAAGGTCCCTGGAGCATGGGGTGTCTGAAGCTCCGTGAACGCGCAGCCCTGAGCACCGTGGGCACTCTGGCCCTGGTGGAGGAGTCCCTGTGAGCGGCTCTAATAGAAACAGTGGCAAGAGTTTTTCCTCAGAATTACCCCAGAGGATTGAGGTCAGACCTTCAGCGAAGGAAGACACAAACCTATTACCAGCTTCTGTGGGGACTAATACAATTTGCACTTCGTTAGAGGAATTCAAAGTGATTTGTACACATTAATTACTCCTTGCAGCATCCCAGCTGGATAAATATTATTACCTTCATTTTACAGACAGGGTAACTAAGCTGTAGAGAAGTTCATTCGGTTGACTACAACTGTACAGCACGCCGGTGACAGGAGCCAGCAGTGAAACACAACGGGACCAACTGCCAGTCCCTGCCCTCTGCCAGCCCTTGGGTCCCAAGCGTTTTTGTTGCCCAGCAGGAGGTGCCCAGCACAGGAGGCGGCTGTGCCTGCTGTCTTGGCTGGGCTGGGTGCCCGTGGTGGGGTCTGGGGCTGGCAGCACAGCCGGGGAAGCGCCGCGCTGAACCTGCACAGCCTCGCGACTAGGGGAGGAGGAAATGAAAGTGCAATTAGCTGGAAACAAATGAATTTGTGTTGCATATATTTCCCAAGCTGGTGGGCTGGTGAATGAACCACTCGTTATTCCATGGAGCAGCATCTTTGAGATCTGTAGAACAAGTTGGAAAAAACCCAGCTCTTCTGTTCTGACAACTCGTGCAGCGCCGCTGGGTGCTGCCTGCCCTGGCCTCAGGCGCAGGGGCTGCTGCATCTCCCGGCTCCCGCATGGAACAGGAACGCTCAACAGTTTTTGTCGTGCTTTAAACTTCTCACCCTGGATTGTTTTGTGTCTTATGAGTGTTAAATTGATGGTGTCAGCATAGGACCTACAGGAATAAGACATTTTGTACCTTAAATATCAAACCCTCTTTATTCCTCTTTTCCTAGCACTAGGCCAGCTGAAAGCAGGTGCTACCGCCTCACCCAGCAGAAGCGCTGAGCTGAAGTCAGAGGTGCAAAACGAAACAGAACACAAAGCAGAAGCAAAAAACAGGAAACAAGACAGGGAGTAGTCTGAGTCTGATCACTGATTCTTATGGCGGTTGGGGGAGCAGGGGGAGTAAATTCAAACCCCAAATCCTAGTTTCCTGCAAGAGTAAGACATGTGCCCAGGACTTTTCCAGCCATCTGTAATCTGTTGCATTTCTCCCATGTGGTGAACAGAGGACCTAAAACCTTTATTTGCTGCGGCAGAGAGGCTGGAAGATGGGATCAGAGCTGTGAAGCTCCTGAGCAAGCTTCCCAGAGGTGGCAAAACCAATCCTCCGGGTAAGGCGGATCTGAGAGTGTTACAGCCACGACAGTAAGCTCCCTGTGTAATTAGTCTGAGTTACATCTGAACTGGAAGGTATCCTGTGGGATGGTACTTTGCAGCCTGTAGTGCGGATCGTGGGGAGAACACAGGCTTATGGTGAGGAGGGTGAGAACAGCAGCTTCAGCCACGTTCCCCAGCGGCTGGGAACCTTCTGGGTGGTGCTGAGCCTTCGTGAGGGGATTTCTAGGGATACACAAATCAAAGCAACTGGAGAGCCACTGCAGCAGGATAATGCAATATTGATTGCTTTGTTTTTGCAGGGGATAGATTTTGTTTAATCTTCCCCTTCCTTACATTGCTTGCCACCATCAGTTTTATCTTCACCAACATCAAATGTTAAAAAAAATCACTGGAGAAGAGAATTCCTAATGCATTTTGTGCTACTCCTGAGAGGCTGGTAACACAGGAACCATTTGCTGGTGCCCTGTAGCTCTTTACAACAAGTTGTGCTTAAAAAAGACACTGAGTTGCACAGAAAAGCACAGACTGGAAGGGAACGAGAAGATCTCATTCAGCGCAGGTTTGAGAGGAAATTGGGATCCAGATCAGACTGGAAACCCAGACACTATGGGGCCTGCCAAGAGGTGGACAGGGGGAGACAGAGAGTCCGAGAGCCCACCGACCCACCCGTACCGGCACGACAAGGGAACGTGTTGGCGAGCAGACTCTTACAGGCAAAACCTGCTTTTGCCCAGGGGTTTGTCAGCTGTGGGGTACGGCAGGAAGCAGCACCTCACCCTCCAGGGACAGGGGTGACTTGGAGGCCTGTGGTTTTGGGACAGGCTTCCCTGGGAAACTGCCCCCGCAGCGCAGCATCGCCCACTGCCTCATACACCCAGCATCCAGGCCTGGCTGCTCCCAGGCGCGGCTTGGCCCTGACAGGGAGCCAGGAGATGTCGGGAGGGGACAGAGGAACACGGCTTCCGCTCAGTAAACACAAACTTGTTTTCCTTCACAATGCCGGTGCCCCTCGTCCCACTGGCAGCTCCGGGGGCTTTCATGAACAGGGAGCTGAGATGTGAGGTGAGCGGAGCAGGAGGGAGAGGCAGGGAGGGAGGGCACACTGGGTGCTCATGTGCAGCACTAGATCGTGGTTCTCCACGCAGAGTCTCCGGCCTCTACCCACGCACCCCTGCCTCCAGGCTGAGCCTCACTCCTGGTCCCCACGTGCCTTCCCTGAGCAGCTCTGAACTGACAGCGCAAGTCCTTCCTGAGCGCTCCACAGAACTGAAGAGCGGGATGGGGAAGGGAGGTGGAGCTGCACAGTCCCGGAGGTCAGCGGCCCTGGGTGCTACGGGAGGCGAGGCGAGGGGCTCGGCCATGCTCTCTTCTGCCCTCCTTCTGTCTCCTGCACAGCACCCGGCTTCTGTACACAGAGAAGACAAGTTCCCCTCCCCCAGCGTGGGTCTCTTTTTGCGTCCTGATGCACATGAAAATGCTGACGGATTTCCCTGATCACTAGCCATGCTGGCTAGTGGCTAAAGCAGTTCATTTCAGATCCTGTGCAGGAATTTCTTACCATATATTATAGTGAATAATGTATCCCCAGCCATGCAGCACAAGGCTTATAAGGCTATCTCAGTATTCTGGTGACAGCTTTAAACCACTCGACCATTGACCATTCAGGTCTCATGGTTTATAGAGTCACCAGCACACCTTGACAGGGTTATAGCCTACTTATTGGTATAAAGCATGGTTAGGGATACATTATTATAGCACGTTGCTTCTGAAACAGGGCCGTGGGCCACTGGTGGCCTAGAGAGCCCTTGTTGGCGACCTGCAGAGGGCTGTGTGCTGTGGACAGCCCAGTTAACATCTACCTGCTAAACCAGGATGAGCAGCAGTTGGAGTCCCCGGAGAGACAGCGTTCACTCTCTGATGCTGGAGGCTGGGAAGCAGCGGCGAGGGCTGTGCCCAGAGGTGGGATTCCTATGACAGTGAGCACCCAACTGTACCCAAAGACCTCTCTTTAACACTCCTCTTCCAAAGGGTCGCAGCTCCCATGGCGTTTTTACTGTCCAATGGCCACCACGCAGGTTGCTAAGAGGCTGTGCAGAGTGTTGCTTCTGTGACACCTGGTTTCCATCCACGTTTTCTGGGCTGCTTTGAGTCGGATGTAACCTGACCATCTTGCTTCTGTACGAATGCTAGTTTGGTTTGGCTCATGCTGAATGATCATTAACAATTGCTGGAGTTAAGGCAGTTAATCACTATAGCTGAGGCTGAAGTCTGACTTTTTTTCTGACTCCAAATCCCAGAGCTGCAAGCTTTTCCCATCTCCCATAGCAAAGTTTCTTCCTTGTTTCCATTGTTCCAGCCTTGCTCTGCAAATTGCTGGTTTCATGACAAAGTTTCTGAGGACTGTTTGGATTACCTCTGAATACAACGTGTGCTTGTTTTGCTGCTTATGGCAGAGCTGAGACAATTTAACTAACAACTGAGGTTAAAAATGTTGACCTCGGGTTGCTTCCTGATTTCCCTCGATTTGTTAAATATTGACCCAAATTTGGAGAAAAATTACCCTGGTACTTTGAGAGCCCTCAAAACTGGAACTCAGCAATAACGTGTCCGTGCTTTAAAACGTCTCTCCCCACATTCCCTCTCTAAGTGCTACTAAAGGAAATATTTGTTAACGACATTTCAGCTGCAGGACTGGTTAAATGGATCCATTAGGGAATTACAACATGCCAATGTTCAGGATGCCTCTGAAACAAATGGACTAATTTCCTCAAATGTTATGTTTAAGTCTCAGTGAGCTCTTGACCACAGCCCTGTCTGACATATGCCTCTTCAATGCCTTTTCTTAGTTTTCTCTGCAGCCTTGATCCTGCAGAGATTTATGGTTCTGATTAAGCATGTGAACAGTCCCTCGGAGTTCAACGGGACGGTGGCAGTCAGCAGAGTGAGCATCCTCTGCCGAGGCCACCCTCAGCCACGCTCCTGCGGGTGCTGCTGCCAGACGCACACAGCATGGGACCAGTCAGCTGCACAGACCTGACCTGGGTCAGGCATCCTTGCAGCATCACATCTTACCAAGTTAGCCAGAGCACACACTGAACAGCTTTTGTGCCAGCTTCAATTTTGCTCCAGCTTTCTGCAAGCTACAGGGTGATGACAGGCGATATTTTAAGGTATAAAGTCAGAGTCACAGAGAAATAATACCGAACGCATGCTGAGCCTGCCTGCAGAAGTCAACCCGTCAGCACTCCCTGAAAGGATCTGCATTAGCACATCAGCTTCACGTCAGGTCAACATTTGTGTCACGTGGCCACAGACTTTCTGACACAGCACTCATAGCCCTACAGCCCCACTCCAGCAGGTTTAAGACAGCGGGGTGATCGCTTCCCTTTGCATGCCAAGCTCTGCTGGTGTGAGGCTTTAGTGGAGCGGGATACAACCCTACAGCTCCTGCAGATGTGGGGCTACTAGTCTTACCATAGTGGTTTCCACTGAAGAAGGAGAAGGTGCAAGATGCTGAAGACAAAGTCGAGCATGCAGCCAAACTTTTGTGGAAATACCTTTTGGCTGGCTTTCCACAGCCCGCACCAGCTGGTGTGCATGGCGGGGGGGGCAGGAGCTGAGGTAGCATGACGGTACAGATATATTGACACTTCTTGTGACAACTTGTTGTTTTGCATTCAGCTTCTCAGCTCAGGTTTCCACTTCAAATACAACAAATTCCCGAGTCCATGATCACATCTCTTCTTTGCCAGGTCCTGCCGCTGGGCCAAGGCACACCAGTGCTAAACCAGGAGTGCAAGGAGAGGAGCCATACCCATCTCCATCAAAGGACAGATAGATCATAGTGCACATGGAACAACTGAGGGATACACAACTAATTATATGCACAAGTGTGGGGTATTTATTACTGTAAAGTGCTCACAAAATTCATAGGCACCTAAGACTTATGATGGCATTATCCAGCGCTGCTGGAGAATTAATGGGCAGCCTCTTCCCTGCGCTAAAGCCGACAACGGAGGGGGGTACTCTGTCATCCAGGGGTTAGAGCAGGGAATGAATGCATATACAGTACTCCCCTCTAATGCTAATGGACCCTGGCACTGAGATTAGATTTACACCCTCCCTTTAAACGTACACCAGGGAAAGGCAGCTCCCCCAGGCTGCCTTCTGAACGGCACGGTGCTGCAGAAGCTGCTTGCTGTTCACCCCGCTTCATCCCTGCTGGCCTCTGTGCCAGCCAGCACAGGCCATCCCGCTTCCCCCTTCCACCATGGTCAATCTTGCAGAGCAGGACTGGTCACATTCTCCCCTGTCCAGTGCCCTGTGGCAGAGGTGAGCAGAGCAGCACCTGTGTGTTCCCATCCAAACCAGGCGCACTCCTGTGCATGTACCCACCATGACTGCTGGGCAGCCACTGGTGTTTCAGCCCTCAGTGCCATGACAGCATCACACCATACTACAGAGGCTTCAGAAGTCATTTTATAATCTCTCTGCTCCCTACAGAAACAAAAGCACGAAGGAATTACCTTTCTGCTTCCCTCCCATCAGCTTTGCTCTGAGACGGGAGCGGGATTCTGACCTGAGGAATAGTAAACTTAACAACAGGGAAATGTGTGAGTATTGATCTTCCACTTGCAGAAGAGCCAGATACTCAGGAAGAGAAGGACAAACCATCAGGGAAGTTCTCATGGATGGCTCTTTCCATCTGGTTCTGCGTTGGACTCAATGTCCTTGAGCAGAGCCAGTGCGAGCCCCTATCCTGAGCCCTGCGAGGAGCTGGGGCTCAGAAGGCACAGCCCTGGGCACCGAGTGGGAGCACAGTGGTGCTCACACATCTCTTAGGAACGGGGCCAGAAGCACAGGCCCAGCACTGCCCTGGCCAGGAAGGGCTCCCAGCCTGCATGGAGCAGCCCAACCGTGGGAGCAGCTTTCCTTTGGCCTGGCAGCAGCCCCACTCCTGGGCAGCAGGAGTGACCATGGGCCTGCAAATAATTCACACCAACTTGTTTAAAGGAGCAAATGGGTTTAATTATTAGTTACAATCTTGTCAATAATTATCACCCCATCTGTGGGTAATAAATGGCAGCTTCTCACAGACTGCATCATTAGAGTTTAAGGACACCAATGGGGTGCATTAAAATGCTGAGGAAAGCATTGATCTGGTGTAAAAATGCTCTTTACACATTGCAGGCACGGGTCAAGCCCACCAGTGAGTCCTCCCTCTCCCCATCTGATGCCAACCTGCCCTCTCCTCTCACCCTGCATCATCCCAGCAGCCCCAGTCCATGGCTGCCAGAAAGACAAGGACTTCGGGGGATCTGAACCTGATGAAGGACTGGGCTTTACAGAGCGAAGGCTGCGCAGTGATGAAGGGGACAGCATAAAGCACCACATCTCCATCCTGGTCAGCTCTGCTGCTTTCTTTCTGCAAAGGAGCTGGTCTGGGCATCTCCATAGTGATTTTTTATCCAACAGGCAAGACAAGTTGGAACATGGAGGCAATGTTTCCCAAAGTGCAGCTACTTCTGGGCTGCAAAAGCATCAGTCATCACACAGCAGGACTCCTCGGAGGAGAAATGATAAGCCCTCCCCCCCCCCCCCGCCCCCCCCCCCCCCCCCCCCAATTTGAACTGCAGGCTGGAATATAGGCCAGCAGAATGTAATTATCCAGGCTGGAATTTGGCCAAGACGCTGGTGCTAACAGCCCTACTGTTTCAAAATATGCCACAGTACCCTAAATGATCATATCTTGCAGGATTTGATTTTGCCTTTCATCCAAAACGATATTGGGAAGTTGATGAGTAGGATAAGCATAAACTAGTCCCACTCATCTCCATACCTTCCAACCCAAGCCAGCCTGTGACTCTATGATTGCACACCTGCTGAAGTTCAACCTAGAACAGCTCCTGCAAATTCTGTTCCTTTCCCGTGCCAAACACTGAAAGAAGCCATGGTTTCATTCCCTTTGCAAATTCTTTGCAAGCAGCCTCCTTTTTTTTTTCAGTGAATAAATACATAAACTTCTAAAAGGGGAAACCTGAGCAAAGCAAGATGTTTCCATCTGAAAACAAAACCCCTCTACAACAGAGCTCTAGATGGACATTTTAAAATGCTGTTCCCTGTTACTCATCCTGCAAGGACAGAGGATTAAGATAGCTGATGGACAGTCTATATTGGCAAACAAAACTAATGCCTACAGCACTCTGTGAGTGTACAAGTTGCAAACTCTCCATCAAAAAGAGAGCTACAGTGACAGAGACAGGCTGGACCGTCAACTGAGCCACAGTGTCAACAAACCCCTCTCTGCCAGGGCCCGTGCACAGCCCAGTCAAACAGCAGGGCTGCCATGCCTGCAGCCTGTCCCCTGCCCCCAGCCCGCTGCTCTGCATGCTGCACACATGCTGGCAGGAGCATGCAGGCTCTGCTTAAAGGTGTCTCCCATACAGCCACATTGACAAAACCTTCTGGAAAGCAGTATCAGGACTTGCAGTTTCTCGTGAATCAGGTTTTGTTCTGCAGAGTAACTTGTGCTTTGAGCTGACTCAGGATGTTTGATAGGTCTTGCTGAGTTTGGCCAACCATCTCCCACAGGGGAAAAAAATAGCAAAGGAAAAGGTGACCTTGAAAAGTCAAAATATTTCATCTTCCATTTTGGAAGAAGAATCATTGTGACTGATTTTCATGTTCAAGTGTCTTCCCTTTGCAGGACGGAGCTGCTTTTCTGTAAAGGACAGCGGCCACCTGTAACCAACACGTCTCATTCAGATGGGAAGTGCTGCAGTTGCCTTCTGTTTTACTGGAACACTGAGGAAAAAATCTGCCTGAGGTTAACCAGGGAAAACCAAACTTCTCTTAATTTTCAGCCTGACAAATGAAAACAAATGAATGAGAGGGATCTTCAGAAGCAATTTCAGATGCCGTGGCTGCTGTGAGCCCACGAGGAGAGCAAGGAACACCCACTCAGCCCTGCAGCAGCCCCAGGGTCCCTGCTCTCTGCACCTCACTTCTTGACCACCTCAAACTGCTAAGGTTCTGTGATTCTGATTCTCTCAGCCACAGGTACTGCACTCGGATGAACCGCCCCAACGCCGCCGTTGCCCGGCTCACACCAAAGTCCCATCGCGTCCCCCTCTGCTGCGAAGGGGACCATGGCACAGAATAAACTGAGAGTAAACTGAAATGCAGGAGATGCTTCAGTTCCGTCCTTAATTTGTAGTCCTTGTTACTCTGCTCCTAAACATCATGGTGACTCCTCTGATTTCCTTGACATGGACGTGAATCCTAAGAGCGGCGTGACCTGCACAAAGAATGCAGTCCTGGCAGCCTGCGCCAGACACAGGAGATACCCATGCTGTAACGCATAGTGCCCAGCAAGGTCTGCATGCGAACGGGAGCTGGCCACTGCACAAACACAATTCCACGGCGGAGCCCTCGTCCTCGTTCACGGTACCTGTCCCTCAGTTTTGCTCCTGTTTAGAACAAGGCCACGTCACTGAACTGGCCAATGACGGGTGGTTTGCAAACACACTTGTTTGGAGAAGATATGCCCTGGCTGATTTGGAAATCCCTTAAGCAATGCATTCAAAATAGATCAGAACCAATTCATGACAGGTTGAGTCAAGGGAGGGAGGGAGGGAACAGAGGGCCTGGCACAGGTACACCAGCACCGGTGAGAAGTTGCTGCATTCACTCCAACTAAATTTGTACCTTCTTCCATTTCACCTCCTGCAAAATTCCCAGCAGATCACTTTACGGTGAGGGACGTGCTGCAAACCCGTGTGGAATGGACGGGCAGAGGAGAAAAACCACAACAGCACATTCCAAATAAACCCCTTGGGTAAATATTTGTGTTGGGAACCGGGCCTCGAGGCTGGCTGTCAGGGGTCAGGAACATTACGGGGCCGCTCACCACAAAGGCAGCGTGGACTGGGGCAGCAGGGCCGTGAGCCAGGCAGTGCAGATTGGCATTGCCTCTCCAGCGCCAGGGTAGTGGGGCTGCAGCTGGAGACCCCAACCCGCACGCACTCGTGGGTCCTGCGTGCACGCACCGCGTCGTCTCGGCACGTATGTGCATAGGTTCCCTTATCCACAACGAACTGCTTATGAGCGAGCCATCGAGAAAGAGTTTTCACTGAAATTATTCAGTGAATGACTTCAAACAATGAATACATTGCGGGAAATGGTGATTTGCTCTGGAGCAATCCGCAAGCAGAAAGGAAGGCAGCAGCAGCTGAATAAATGGGTGGCTATGAATTACTCATTTAGCTGCATTATCTCCTCGTGGTCCCAATTCAGCAAACGCCTAAACACCCACTTCCCATTAAGGGCATGAATAGCCCCATTGATTCAATAGGGTTATTTTCTCTGCCTTCCATGGGGCAACTCAAACGCTGGAATTTAAGCAAGTGCTTAAAGTGCTTTGCTGAATCAGGAGGTATGTCCACGCTGTATATACCTGTGTTATACAGAAGGTCAGATTAGCTGATCAAAGAGTCCTTTATGGTCTTAACACCTATAAATCTACGCATAAAACCAGCCTTTGCTGGAATTGCTTCTCCGTAACCTTCCCAAGCAGAGAAATTCATCCACACCCCAAAAATACTAATAAAACACCCTGTGCTTAACTCTTTTCATATTGCCCTAAGTACTCCACTAAATAAACCTCTTAATATTCCAGTATATTTCGCAATGAACATTTTCCCGGTACGCTAGAGCGATTCCTCCTTTTGTGCCATCCAGAACACAATCCCCATGAAATACTGCAGTAAACATTTCTCTGAGTACTACAGCAAACACTACCAGCATTAGCAGATTAACCATTCCACTGAGCGCCATATTAAGCACACGTTTAAACACTGAGAGAAGACGTATCGCCTCCTCTCCCCACCGTGCCTCGTTACCCTGCCCGCGCCCGCGGCGTGCAGCCGGCCGGCCCCGTGCACGCCTGCTCTGCGTCCTCCCCTGTGCACACCTCTCCCTCTCTTTTTGTTCACCCTGGAGCCTTTCTCCCAGCCTGGAAAATTTCAGGGTAGGAGGGCAGACGGAGAGGGGGAAGGATAAAGGGAGGGCAGAGGATGTGGCACGTTGTTGAATCACAAAACCAAGAAGGACTCTGCACCTCTGTGCGCGTCTCCGCCCTGCCGTCTCTCCCAGCACCACTGGGAAACGCAGCTTGTCTGCGGACTCCCCCTCCCCGGATGCAAAGAAATCAGTCGCAGCCTGAAGTAGCAGGTCTTGACTGGGGTAATTTGGTGTTATAAAGCATTGTTTGGGTTTTACAGGTGTACTTTAATGTCAATGAAATTACCCTGCTCAAAGCCTTCAATGGATTCATCCTTAGCAAGTGTTTAAGAGCCATTGACTCATCTCTTGTTGCTGACAAACCATCTAGGTTCAACCCATGGTTCTGTTCAGATTTTCTCCTTTCCCTCCTCTCTCTCTCCCTTTTTCTCTCTCTTTTTCCCTCTTTTTTTTTTTTTTTACTAGCAATTTGATGTTTGATCATTTGAGGCAATGAGGCGCAGGGTAATTTACGTTATCAGGGAGGTATGAGGGGTGCTGGGAACCCAGACGCAAGGCCCATTCGCCTGCTAAAGCGCCATCGTAATGTAATGAGACTCCAGTCAAGTGCAGATAGTAATGGAGAGGAACATTTCCCATTCATCTGCCTACCTGAGACTCCACCGAATATGACAATAACTTTTGCACGGGAGGAGCAGGGGGGGACACAGTGAAGGGGGGCCGGAGTCCCCACGGCATGACTCCCTCTGCTCACCGAGAAGCACCACGGCCTCATCCTTCAGACCACTGAGGGAAGCAAATTAACACCATTCAGGAAGCCACAAAACAGGTTGTCGGAGGTGCTTAACCCTTTGTGGATCCTTCCCAGCAGGCTCCTGGCCAGCACAGACCCTCTGCCCTCCCCGCCAGTCCGGGGCTGTGTCCTCCCCACAGCCCCTCAGGGCAGCTGGGCACAGAGGGAGCTGGCAGACTAATGGGCATCCCAGAGCAGGACACTGGGAAGGTGCCGCACATCAACCAGCAGAAGTTGAAAGCAGGAGAACAACAATTTCCCAGAAGTGCTCCATGGCTACTTCCTTCCAAAAAAAAAGCCCTTTTCCCTGCTTGCCCCTGGCCAGCTCCATCAGCTGCCTGCAGGTGTGGCTTCCTGCCCTGAAACCAGGGCTTTCAGAACTCCATCCACTGAAGTGCAGCAAACAGGACACTGGGGTTGCATCAACAATCCCTGTTTAATACCATTTTCTAGTATCAGCCAAAAGGCAAACAAAACCCCAATCCCACCCCACACTTGTAGCGCCCTGCACGACCACCCCAGGAGTGTTTCATTCCCCACAGCCACGTCAGAGCAGCTCCCTCCTGCCATGGGCTCCCGAGGCGCAGGCAGCCACCACAGGGAAGAGCACAGCCACGTTGCCCTGGCTGCTGGGGAGCCTGAGGTGAGAAGGGTGCCCTGTGCCACGCCAGTAAAACCCAAGCGTACATTTCTTTTTCCAGAGAACAAGTTCTCAAGGTAGCTGGGAATCATTTGTGTCTGCCCCCTCACCTCCAACTCTGCACCTCAGCCTCGGCCCTCATCCTGGTTGCAGACTGGCTTTGCAGTCCGCCTGTGCAGCACAGTGCCGGGGCTACCCAGCAGCTGGGTAATAACCACAGTACTACCCACCACCAGCAGTAACAACCATGCACATATTCAAGTTCTTGCAGGCGACCCTGCTACTCTGCACACTTTGTTTGCAAGCTGAGGGTAATTACAGCTCGAGGGAACCTCCTGGATGCAAACAGATCTCCCAGTACGAAGACCTTGATGTATGTCAAAGGGTGTAGGTGGCAGGGGTGAGATACAGGGGCAGGAGAGATTAATTTCCTTCATCAGCCAGTCTTAAGCTCGCTGCTTGTTCCCAGAATTCAGCCTGAGAAAGGAAGAAAGAGGGAAGGAGAGGGGGAGTGAGAGGGAGAGAGACCTCAGCTCCCCCTCCCTGCCCTCACCAAATTCCTGCCACACGGACCCTTCCAATTATATCCCCGTTTGAAAGGCTGCTGTCAGGATGAAAGGCGCAGAGCAGTAATGAACTGACGATTAATTTGCAGTTGGCTCACCCAGAGCGCGCACGTCTCGGGCTCGCTGTGTGCGGGTGCTAAATGTGACGATGTCAGCAATTGTCAGCCAGAGCCAGGGTTACCCTTAATAAGAGTCTCCCTCTCTCTCCCTCCCCTGCCTGATCGCCTGCTGCCGGCTTTCAGGAGCTCCGGCTTGGCTCCCCCATCCTCCCGGCAGCGAAGGGAGCCCCGGACCAGCCTGGCAGCTGCCAAAGTAGCAAGAGGAAGGGAAAAGAAATGACCCTCTCCCCTGGCAAAGCAGCAGGAGCAGCTGCCAGCGCTAACTGCCTCTGCCCATGCCAACTTTGACCTGGGAGAGTTGCGGCTCATGCTGGCATGAAAACACCTCAGGATGCGAGGGAGCACGTGAGCACCAGGCACGCCTGGGCTGGGATTTTCTGCATCTCCAGAACCAGCAAGCACACACCACAGACCGTTAATCCACGCTTAAAATGAAACACAGTGTCACCGTGCTGGAGGGAGAGAACACGATGGCCAGGGAGGGTGACTGGCCCTGAGTTTCAAGCCAGAGCTGTTGCAGAACACCCTTCCCGGTACCACACGAAAACATGCTGCCAGCAGCTTGTTTTCAGGAACAGCATCAAGGGTGGATGCAGCCCGATGGGGACGGAGCGCATCTCCTCCCCTGAGCCCCCTGGAAGCCCCGTGCCGAGCTCAGCCTGTGCTCCCAAGGGCTGGCAGATGAAGCAGCCAAGATGTGCCTGAGTAGGAGAGGGATGCGGTGAGAGTGCTACATTGACAGGGCTGCGAACGCAACCTGCGTTCTCTGCATCAATAGGCCTGTCACCAGCCTGTGGGGGAACGCTGCTCTGAGGAGGGAAGCACAACACCTGCTCAAAGCACACACATCCACAGCAGAGAGCAGTCCCTTGGCACTGCACAGACACCGCCTGCACGCTCCCAGGTAAGCCAGGGTGTGCACAGTGCACTTGCATGTCCCATCCACCCTTCCGTGTGTCCCCTGGCTCCAGACACTTCACCTTCCTTGCTCACTCTCCCAACAGAAGCGGGACCCAGGCCTGAACCACTAGCCAAATGTGCTTAACCTCAGAAAGGTATTTTCTTCAACTGCATGAAACTGAGCAGCCCATGTTGCTGAGCTCAGGAGGGCTGCAACGAATTCTGCTGCACATCACCTGATGCTTGGGCCGCCGCAAGCAACGCGTGTGGATGGATGTGGGACCATGTACGGGGCATTAGAAGTGTTCATACAGCAGTCTCCTTTTAGACCTACCAAAGGCCTGTAAAATACATTTCACATCGCATTCCCTAGATGATCATCTAGATTATTAGACCTGGCTTCCCATTGTTATGTTAGGATCTGAAAGGCAGGTGCACTGATTTCATCTGAGGCATGGGCCCAGAGTCTCACAGGGCTGACAAGCAGAATATTACAATGAGCTGCAAGTGGCTAAAACATCCATACCGGGAATGACAAAACACCCATACCGGGAATGACAAAACACCCACTGTGCCCTTCCTGCTGCAAACATTGCCTGCCATCCCAGAACGTGCACAGGATGCCCAGCACCTGCCACTACTGAGTGCTGGGCTCCTGTGCAACCCGTGTGCTCTGACACCTTCTCATTGGTACCCTCCTCACCTCACAGGAGCAACGCTGCTCTGCGGCGCCCACAGCTCTGACACCAGTGGAGCTGGCAGGTGCTCCTAAGCCTCTGTCACTCATGTTTGTTTTATCCTCGGGGCTTGCCTTGCAGACAGCCAAGTCCGATGGGCTCAGTGTTATCCCCACCCACTGCCAGTCCTCATCCCTTCCATGGAGACACGGACATCAACTGAAAGAGAGTTCTCTTGGGGCACTTTCTTAGGACCCTGCACGTAAGAGCTAGCTGGAGCACCCTGTCAACTTATGGCGCTCACAGCTGCTGGTATTGCTCAAAAGCAAGGGGAAAAAAGCCCTTAGAAAAAAATACTGCAGAAAACTGGGCGCCTTTTCTTTTAAGACATACTGAGAAACATTTGTGATGGTTGTTTCAGAGAGACTTTTGGTTCTGGTTTTATTTGGATGCCATTAGGCAATGTCTACAGGGCTCAGTCACCAAGAGAACCATCCTGGCTCACCTCCAGCAAGACATTTCATTTAAACAAAAGGGATGTTTTGAGTTTCTCCCCTGCCTTTACTGTAATTAGTATCAAAAAAGAGTTTCAGCAGAATCAGAGAATCATTTTGGTTGGAAAGACCTTTAACATCATCAGGTCCAACTACCCACCTCATGCTGCCAAGCCCAGCCTTAAAGCCAAACCAGATTATACCAGGTATGCACGTGTCTGAAGCTGCCTGTGAC
This sequence comes from Urocolius indicus, assembly GCA_013401255.1. Classification (NCBI taxonomy): domain Eukaryota; kingdom Metazoa; phylum Chordata; class Aves; order Coliiformes; family Coliidae; genus Urocolius; species Urocolius indicus. Next base: position 128,356 of record WBNH01006629.1, on the reverse strand, counting down.
CAAAAGCCTGCTGTTCACCTGCTTTTGGTACACGTATAACTCCATCCCTGCAGCACCACACACCACCCACGGCATGAAATCCCTGTCTGGAGGAAAGTGCAGGCTGAAGAGCAGCAAAAAGGTATCTGGAGATGGGATCTGCTCACGAGGCAAGGGCTCAGGATGGTCTGGGGTCCAGCTTAGGTAAGTACTACTCCTGTCACAACGCCCAGGGTGCCCTGGCAGGGTTTGATCTCAGGTCCTGACCTCTGGCTGAGGAAGGGCCCGTGTCACCACTGCCTCTGTGTGTACTTCACAGAGCCTTTCACATCTGGCTGCAGGTTTGTATGCACCTTCTAGGTCTCGCCATAACCACAGATGTGCTTTTCCCACGTAAGCCCTGCTGTCAGAGCCTGGCATGTCAGGCACTCCTCCTGGCATTGCTCTCACTCGCTCCCAGAGCTTCCCAGCAGAAGCACGGGGTGCCCTGCCCCTGGTGCCAACGGGAAGCAGCCCGGGCCCAGCTCACACCACCACAAAAACTCAACGAGAGCTCTATAAAGAGACGCCTTCCAAAGGCGCTTTCCCTGCTCACGGAGCACGCCTGGGCCTGAGCGCGTGGCTTCCCGGTGCTGCCCGCCCCGTCCCACGCCGTGGGGCTCCCGCAGAGCCGGCTGGGCCCTGCCCCGCCGTGCTGCCACTCACACGGGCCACATGGCATCCCCACGCAGCCCGGCTCAGGGCTCCTCTGCAAACGAGACCTGAGCCCTTTAAGGAAGAGAGGAGCAGAAATCAATTGTCTGCTCGCCTTCCTGCCCAGGCCCCCCTCTCTCCCTCCTCCATCGCCACCAGCACCACACACGCACCCTATTCACCCTGCTGGAAGGTGACATTTGCTATTAACCTTATATTGGGCCATTTTGTAAATCAATGTCACTTACATTTAATAACAAGTGTAATCAAAGGAATTATGCAAATTTAATTTGATGCTTCTTGAATTATGCAAATCCACACCACATATAATGGCTTCTGACATGTGCCCAGTTGGAGAACGTTCCATTACCTCCTCTCTTATTACCCCTATTATTATTTTTATTTTTGTACCCGGTGGTGGGGGGAGGGAGCAGGGAGGGAGCAGGGAGGGAGCAGAGAGGGAGCAGAGAGGGAGCGGCGCTGATGCTTGGAGGCAGGGGGGGACGGGAGGGTGCAAGGGGAAGGGAAGAAGAGAGGTGGTAGAGAAAAGTGCTCTTTTGCCTGCATTTTGAGCAGAAAAGCCTCCTGAAGGCATTTCTGTTATTGTTATTGCAGAGCAAGGAGAGCAGGATGGTGTGGGGGGGGGAATGGGGACGAGGGGAATCATTTCCCATGAATGGCTTTGCAGGCAATAATACTATAAGCCTCTGATTCTAAATTACTGCCCTTCCAATCCTATCTCCAGCACAGTATTACTCTCCTTGGCCTCTTCTTCCTGAATTACTAGGCGAGCTGGGGGAGGGTGAGGGAAGAGGGGAGCAGGACCCACACACTGGAAAATGCAGAATGAATGCCTGGAAAGGGCTTTTTGCTCCATGGCCACCTCAGCTACACCCCCAGCCTTATTTTTCCTGCAGGAGAAGAGCTGTTCTTTTCCCCTTGGCTCTCCCAACACTTGCTTGTTTCCAACACTTGCCTGTTTCCAACGTTTGCCTGTTTCAACGCCTGCTTGTTTCCTTGCACACAACCCCAAGACCAAAAACGTCACAATATGCAACATCTTCTCAGGAACCTGGAGCATCTGCCGCCAACAGCACCCCATCTGCAGCCAGTGGCACCCCAAGTCCCTCCCTGTGCAAGGACTTCAGTGTCTGCAGCACCACAAGTCAGCTTGGAACAGCCTCTTTCTGCATTGCTGTGGCATGTCAGAGACAGCAAGAGAACCTGATGATCCCAGAGTGAATCTGAAAGACAGTGCAGTCCCAGCAGTGGAACGCACGACGCTGGGCTACGTGCTCCTCTGCCAGACCACTCACAGCAGCTGAGGAGTGACTCTTGCCATGATAACTTACACAGGGTGACCTTGGGCATGAATGCCCACACCTCTGTGTCTTAGTGTCCTCAGGTTTGTGCAAAGCAGATAAAGAAAGTGATCTACGTTTTGGAAGGAGGAGAAGACAGAACGGCATGTTTAGGAGTCTGCTGGCTCCTCTGGTGGGAAGTGACACACATTACGTGGGCACAGCACCAACACGGCTCCAACATAAGGCAAACAGTCACTATTACCAGAAGTCTTCCCACTGGAATTGGAGAAGTGAAAGGCAGAGGAGGATCTGCCCTTCCCAGTTAATTTACACTTGCAATGTTTCCTTCTGAAAGTCCTCCTCCAGAAACACGGCTTTTTCCCTTCCTGGCTCCAAGTACTTGTGCTTTATTGCACAACCTGACAAGGCTGCAGGTTCTTCTCTACTGGAAGATAATTTTCAGAAACATACTCTGCATTTAGATTTTAAACACAGTAAACCAGAGATATCTCCAGAGCATCCTTTTTTTCCCTCACACGTGGGAAAAGAATAGCCCCACGCTCTGCAGTCCCAGTACTTGGAGAGAAGGTGCCAGCAGGCACACCAGCAACACGTCTGGCCGTTGTTCACCTCTGCCTCAGGTTGTTGATTCATTGCCCAAAGAAGGTGTCTGTCATTAGGAGGCCCAAGAAAAGGATGAAGGTCATTTCTGAGTCAGATACGTCAATAAGCTCTGAAAGTCCTCCTTGGCCCAAGACTTCTGGACTGCACAGAGGACACAGCCTCGCCTTGCCCTGCCTTGCCTCTCCTTGCCTTGCTCTGCCCCCCCTGCTTTCACCCCAGCTTTCACTGCCAGCTGCTGCGCTGGCAGGTAAGGAGGAGGGTCCTCACCACCAGTGCCACAGCTGGTGCCCACCTCACACAGCCCTCGGCCCAGAAGGTACTTCTGGGGAAACAGGTTAACGAGCGCACGGAGCTGAATTTGTCCCCGATGTGAAGCCTGCTGAGGTCAATGGAGGGACCAAACAGCCCACGGGGTCCTATTCCTGAATTCAAGAGGTGTGTAGCAGATGGAAACACCTCTCCTGCAGAGACAACTCAGCACACAACGTGCTGTCTCATAGCTGGTGTTCCTGGGCTTATCTCTCCAAGGAGCTTTTCAGGAGAAAAACTCCAACCGTGGATATTCCAGGATGAAAAGGCCTATGTCAGACTTTGTCTGGAACAGCTGCCAGGAGCAGCCCTGTGAGGCCAGGAGATGTCTTGCACGCCACACCACAGCCAGCAGCACCAGCACAGAGCTGAAGTACATCCGTGACCACTGACTGCAACGTGGGCTCACTGCTGTGTATGTTCCCCAGCTCCAGCCCTGGCCTGAAGGATGCCAGGCACAATAGAGCAGCCAGAGCAGTCTGAGAGGCAAAGCCTTTTCACTGGGAAACTTGTTTCCTGGAGCTTAGGTCCTGGTGCTGTGGGCTGACTCAGAAATGGGTGATGCAAAGTTCTCAAGTCTGGGCTGAAAGACTTTTGTGCCATTGCCAGGAAAGGGAATTTACTTGGCTTGAGCCCTGGATGGGGCATGCTGGGCTTCCCCAGGGTAAATAAACAGTGGGGAAGTGCCTCTGAAAGGCATAATTGACACAAGGGCTCTAAAAGGGACTGCTCCCAGCGGGAGACCACACTGCTTGAAGTTTCCTTGCTCTCCCCTTCCCTGGAAATCACAGCAGCCACCTCCTCCCGACTAAAAGGCAACCAACTAAGAGTCATAAACACACCAAAGCACAGACAGGCTGGGAATCCCACCTGATGAGAAAGGACACACTGACAAAGTGACCGTGCCTGGGAAGCAGTTGGGAGGAAGCAGGCTGTGATGGTACAAGAACAGAGCTCCTGGAGGAAAACGATGAAGGCTTCAGAGACAGCAGACACAGGGGTGAAGGAGGGCCCCTGAGACATCCACCTAGCAGTCGTGTGGAGGTTCCCAGGAAGATTTCCTGACGTGTGCCGAGGCCGTGCTACCCCACTCCTAGAACAGACTTGGTCTCTAGTGCCCTGATACTTTACAAAATGCCCACAGCTGCTGGTGTGGTCTTTTTCATTGAACTTTTAAATGAGAGAGGAAGAAGAAATTGAATCATGGACAGTCCTACTTCTGGCCAGGGTCCTAGCTCTCCCAGTGCTACTTGTGCTTGGTGTGCCCTACCTGCTCTGTGCCTCAGTTTCACCAACTGCAAGGTAGAGATGATGACAGACAGCCCACAGGGCTGGCACAGACCGTCCCTGCAGTGGCTCCTCGGCATTGCCACACAACTGGCATTGCTGGAGGAACCTCCTGCTTAGCAGTGACAAAAAGGGGGCTGAAGGTGCTGCCAGGAGGGAAGTTACTCCCATTTAGCCTTACCCTGGCAATACCACAGGACAGGGAGTTTCACTGGGAAGCCACCAAAGGAGGATAGCAGTCACGTTTGATTTAGAGTGGGTTGCATGTAGGCACAAGACCTAAGAGCTAGAACAGAAACAGGGGTAAATGTCACTTAAGAAAGTGAGCATGTAGATCTTTTACAGTGACATAATTACATACTCTGTTGTTATGTTTTCAGAGGCTTTTAGGCTCTGTGTTACATAATTTAATTACTGCAGAGAGCTCTAGGAGTTAAATATTCAGGAAAAAAACAACCCTATTTTGAGGATGAGTATTGTTTTCCTGTAAGTGTGACTGGGATTTGCAGCAACAGTCTCCCAATGCCCATTTCAAGCTGGCAGGCATCTGATGAAATGCAGAAGCAGCAAAGCAGGGACCAGAGGGAGCCAGTCTGTTTTGGAGCTCCTTCCTCCCAGCACCCTTAAAGTTCTGGCAGATGCTGCTGGCATGGAATCCCACAGCCTGCTTCCCACATTGAGCTGGGAAAAATCCTGACACGTGGGTTAATGACAGCAAGAACATCTAACATCTGTTAGATGGGGGGAAAAACAGTGAGGTCTGATGGAGAACTCTCCCACTACCCACTTGCTGCAAGGTCTGCTTAGCACATGCCCCTGGCAATAGCCAGCATCGCTCTGCCCTGGCTCCCTCTCACAGCCCAGCCCAGCGCGGTCTCCCATCTTTGCTGCCTGCACCCTGGCCCAGGGATGCTGTTGGGTTCCAAGGGCATCATTTGGATGGTCTATCCCCAGCAATGCCAGGGCAGCCACCCATCTGAGTGCTGCTGCCAGCCCGGCAGCGCAAACTCACGCTGGCAGGATCCTGTCAGCGCCAACGGAGCCTCTCAGAGGGGGAGTCCTGCCTGCTCAGTCTCTCTACAGCACCTGATCCTGCATGCAGACAGCATGGACGTATTTCTCTCTCTCTCTTCCCTTTTCATTCCTGCCCATCTTTCATTCCTCCCATTCCCTCTTCCTGAACTTCTCTGCCTGCAGAAACCCCACAGCTGCTCCTGCTCCATCCCAGGGCAGCTCAGCAGCGGTGGCTGTGCTCTCCTTCCTCCCCTTACACCCTTCCCATCGCAGGGAGAGCGATTATTTGATCTTTATTAATTCACTGGAGAGAAAGAAGAGGGTGGAAATCGCAATGAAAGGGATAGCCAGCGAGATGGCAAGGAAGAGAGGTTAAAAATGAAGTCATCATCTAATTGGCCCGCAGTGAATTATTCACATGTATAATCTTTTCAAAAAAAAAAAACCTCCAGCACAAGGCAATGCAAGTAAATGCTGTTCATGTTTAAAAGTCATTTCCATAAGTAAGTGCAATTTCTCTACTGTTTGCCCCTGTTTAATGAAGTGAAATCTTGTTTGCATTCCTCCCAATTTCCCAACGAAAGGCGCCCAAGCGTTTGCACCAAAATTACTCGGCCCAAATTAAAACCCTCCAACACTGGGAAAAAAAAAAAGAGGAAAGGGGGGAAAAAAATCAGACTTATTTTTAAAATGCCTTAAGTGCATCCCAGCACCCTAATTTATTTTTAGACACTCGTTATTAAAAGCAGTAGTAAGTTTCCCCTTCCCTCTCGCTCTCTCTCTTATTTAAATGAACTTAATGGCAATAGATGCAAATGTCTGGAAGAGGAAAATAGTTAACATTTATTTATTCTTACTGTTGTCTCTTCCCTGGCTGGTGTCATTAGAACAGTTCGTTGCATCCCATTCGCTCCCATTAGCTCTGCTATCAGAGCCACCCAGCACGACTCCAGCACGGCTCGAAGTGCTTTCTGCGGCCCACATAGGGACTACATCATCATCTCCGAGGCACTGCCTTAATGACAAGGAAAAAAACCGGAATATATTGCACAGCGATCTGGTGAAACAACAACAACCCCCCGGCCACTGGGGCCGCCGGCCCCCTCGGCGTGGGCACACGGGCTGCTCCGGTGCCGGGACAAACCAGCCTTTGCAACCCATTGATCGGGGCAATGTGCGGAGAAATATGCCAACGGGGACCTGGAGCGCTTGGAAACGCGCTCGGGAGGACCCAGCGAGGCTGGAATGGGTTCAAGCAGCTGCTCGGCGCCGGCACAGACACGTCCGCGCGACGTGGGGCTGCCAGCCAGCCCGGCCCCCCGGCACGGACACAGCCTGGGCCACTGGCACACTGCGGGGCTCGCACCTCCACAGCACTGCTGTCACCCCACAGCACTGCTGTCACAGCGGAGAGATGAGGCTTAGCCCTACATCCCCCTGGCGAGCGGGGGCAGAGGACCAGTGCCTGCAGGCAGCAGCCAGGAAAGGCTGGTGACCTGGCACTTAGAAGTGGCCAAAACCCACCATGGCCCTGAGCACCGGGGTCTTCTCTGACCCCCAGATGTGGAGGTGGACCTGGCCCACATCAGAAGGGAAAAGCCCTTTGCGAGCAAGAGAGGCACAACAGGTCACTGACCCAGACAGAGTGCCTGCAGGTTTTTGGGGTCTTCTGAGTCCTTCGACTCAGAGCCGGCACTCGGGGAGGGTGGCGGTGAACATGGGAGAGAGAGACCAGGGCTCGGTGACAGCACTGGCTGACAAAGCAGCAGGGAGGGAGGGAGGACATCAGCATCTGCAGTGCTGACACATAAAAGAGAGGCGGCAGCGATTGCAGGCGGGCATGGAGCCGCGCACAGGGCCCTCCCCCCCTCCATAAAGTTGACATTGTCTCCTGTGATAACTTTTCTGCTGAGGTAGGAGACACTTTACTGCAGAGTTGCACACAGCAAGTAGCTGTCCTCCCCCCCGCCCCTTCCCATCCTCTCCCTCTCCCTTTCTCTCCAGCATCATTTACATCCTTAATTAGCTGTAATTCTGCAGTGCTCATTAGGGAAGGACTGGAAAATTTCAAGGAGCCCACAAGCAGGGGGCTTTGGAGGAGGAGGAAGAGGGGGATGCAGGCATCAGGCTGAGAAGGGATGCCCAAGGCTGGATAGAGGAGCAGGAACTACTTGTTTAATTCAGGTGGGATCATTACACTAATCTGGAAGCACTGATCCAGTGATGGGGTTAAAGAGGCCACAGTGTCCCACCTAGAAAGGCAGAAGCCTTGTCTGGAGAATAACAGCACCTCACTGCAAGGACCTGCTCTTACCTCCCTGCTCGGAGGTGACACCTCTCTGCCGGGTCACAAAGTCAACAGTCAGGCACAGGAGGAGGACAACCTTCCCCTCCAACACAGGCAGCCTCACAAACGTGTCCTCTCCTCCAGCCTCACAAGCAATCACCCAGCAAAGAGGTTTTTCTGGGAAACTGCAGCTGCCCGGGCACAACTGTCAGATGTGCCACCGTGCCGCAGCCTTTTGGTTGGAGGATGAAAGACTCAGAAGTGATCCAGAAGACAATGTGAATGAGCAGTTAATTGTTTTCTTAAGCAGGTGCTCTCTCCACTGAGGAACAAGGAGAGGACAATGACCTAAAATAACAACAAAGCAGGAAAGCAGGATGTGAAGCTCCAGCCAGACTTTACATTCCAGACTGCTGGATAACATACATCCTGCAACTCGAAATGGACAAACATCATGAAGCTTTATTGTTGGTCCAGATGTAATTACCTTGGGGACCAGACCAGAGCCGGGCAGCTCTAATCTGGACTCCGTTTCGCTCAGCAGTACACAAACGCAGAGAGAGTCAAGTCCTCCCTCACCACAACTTCAAGGTACAAGACCATGAAGGAGGTACTATTTCCTCCTTGCTGGAGGACAGAGAACAGGTAAATTAAGTGAACGGAGCAAGGACATAACAGAAATGTGTGGCAGGGCCAGGCAGTGACCCCAGGTTTCCCACTGTCTCCCTCGGAACTGCTAGTTATGAGCCCTCCCTCCTCGTGCCGTAGCACGCGGACCTTCGTATGCCCGCTTGTGCTTGCAATTCTGGGCACATACCTGGCTGTTCTGTAATTCACTGCCTAGCTGTAGCTTTGCTCAAGGTTAGACGTGCACGTAAAAGTCTATCCAGGAATTCAGTGATGTGGATGAGGATGGTCTTTGCAAGTTCACGGGCCGAGCTGTGATGGTGAGCCCCACCAAAGGTCCAGCTGACCACCCAAGCCTAGGCTCGGATTAACTAATACGGGTGCTTGCACTTCCAACTCTCTCCCTCTTTCACTAACACCATCAATTTCCTGCTAGTGTTTAGATGAAACTCGTCATGAGAATCAGCAAACATGCCAGAACAAGCGAAGAGAAAACCCCAACCACGACTGAAGTACCTTTGCAAAGCAGCCTGTCAACGATGCGTGTGGCTGGCTCCGGGGTTTGACACGGGATCACTCCCTCTGCACTTACCCAGGACAGCCTGCTTACATCACGCAAGAACAGAGAAGTCTGGCCCACCTTTCTGAATTAACACCTGGCTTTTCCTGTAGCGTTCGGTACACAGATTTCTAAAGTCTTTACAGCGGAGGCAACATTTCCAGCTCCACTCTACATCATGTTCATGCTGCAAAGAAGCAGCAGTGGTCCAGAGGCTGCCTGGACCTCACTGTAGCATCTTTCTCTGCTTCCAAGGGACCATTTAGTCAATGCTTTCAATGGCAAATTGACAACGACAAACCTTCAGAATGGATTTTGCCTGTTACCACTCGAACATTTGGGAGGAAAGAAGCAGCTCACAGCAGCCAGCGATTTCCCTCAAAATGGCTCAAAAGTGTCTTTTGCAAACTGCTCGTTAGTGGGCTCTTTGATACCTAGAGTACCAATGAATACTGTCATTCCCACAGCCTGCTTGCCATCCTTACATCTTCCTCTTCTGTATGTGATTCTTCTGTTCTAAAGCCTGGAGGAACAGAAGGCACTTGCCTTTTGCCTTGCAGCAGCAGTCAGAACTCCTGAGCTCGGACAAACCGGGTCTGGGATGAAGTGAGGTTAAGCACGTCTACAAGAACAGGTAAAGCCTGACTCACAGATTTCCAAATACGAGCCGCTTCTCCCACAGCTTGGTGTCAGTGCTGGCTGAACAGAGGATAGACCCAAGGCACAAAGCTGTGTCGCACCTGACTGTCAGAACTGGCAGCAAACCTGCAGCAGGGACAGCCGTGTGGGCAAAGGAAGACACAAGCTCATTTGTACAAGCCGATAGGCACATGGCAGTCAGACCACGCCTGTGTATATACACCTACACTGACACGGGTGTGTTGGGGTGCGCAGATGACAGCAGAGGAAAGGCAACTTCCCTGGCTACTCTCACCAGCTAAAGTGTGGGTGAGGGTTTGTGGGCTGCCGTTGGATTGCCTGAGACATCAGCTGTCAGGTTTTCCTTCTAGTACAGAGCATTTTCCCTTGCTAGGAGTCAATCAAACCATTTCTGCAAGCCTCCCCCAGGCACCACACAGCCAACAAAACACCAAGGAAACGTCGAGGAAGGCTTCCGCTCAATCAGACTGCGGTCACCTGGGGAGAAAGCTCAGCCCATGAAAACAGACTACTCATGGACTTTGCACAGATACTTGGCTGCCTGAAGGGTCTTGTGCTTTGCAAGTATTCTCTCACTTTGCAGGAACCTTTCTCCATCTCTCTGACCCTTTCACCACATCTTGGAACAGACACAGATTTGCTCCACACCAGCCTGCCTGGCACAATCGCCTGTGGAGACTGGAGAAGCTGAAATGGCCCGAGATCCTTCAAGCTTCCATGGGTCCTGCTCTTCCCCCTGCCCCAGCTCTGTGCCAACTCAAAGCTTACCCTGCCCTCCATCCAGGCATAGCCTCCTGACAAGACTATGTTCGCTCTCTGTGGCCCAGGTACAGACATAGTTTTAGAGCATCTCTTCCAGAAGCAAGTCCTCTCGGAGCAGTCAGAGCAAGTCTGACAGTGCCTCCTGCCACGGACAACACCTCCCTCCTTGGGCATCCTCACCTTTCCCACAGGGACCCGGGCAGTGAGAGGGAGGAAGATTGATGGCAAGGAAAAGCAGCAGATGAAAAGTAAACTCACAGTACATAAATTCCCAAATGATTTTTATAAGGACACAGCATTGTAACAACTTGCCAAGAACAACACCGAAATTATTTCAAGGTTTCTCATCTGTTTGTAAAGTGAATATTAAAAGTGCAGGCAGCAGTCTCCTGGTGTTCCCCTGGGAACTGTTAGTGTCCGTAGTAACGAGGTCATTCCTTTTTTATTAGGAGAAGGGTTTCTGTAAAGTTAAATGTGCTGACAGCCTCTTGCCTTTGATGTTGGGTTTCACCTCAGTCCCTCCTGCAGATATTGCTGCTCCTCCCTCGCAAAGATACATCCCTGACAAACAATCTCCTCTCTGTCTTCCCTCCTTGTTTGTTTAGGTGCTTGATAGGCAGCTCTGTTAAA